>BCLK01000070.1:0-83005 GCA_001748405.1 Paraphoma sp. B47-9
CCTCCTTCTACACTCCACCTCCTTCTACACTCCACCTCCTTCTACACTCCACCTCCTTCTACACTCCACCTCCTTCTACACTCCACCTCCTTCCACTCCACCTCTCCACGCACTCCCTTCATCAGCAAACCCACTTGCCCGCCCACAAAACAGCCTTCCCTCTGTGCCTCCAAGCCCAAAGGAAACCAAGAAAACAATTCCAACCCTGTCCGTCGTAGAGGTTGACTTATACCTACCCATTCACAGCCTGTTCTATTCAAGTCCATACTCTACATACTCTCTTAAGTGGTGGAGATTAAGAATCGTATCCTTGTTTATCTGCTGATCTGCTGACGCGTCTGAAAAGAGGTGTTGTTTTGACAATTTCCGACATGCGAATCTGACAAGGTGTTTACATACGAAAGGTTACTCATAATGAGTTGCGGCGTTATATGCGGTTGGAGAAGGACAGTGGGCTAGGGACGGGTGGGGAGACGGGGAATAAGCGTTCGAACCAAACACATTTATGAAAGTCGTGATATGAATGTCTATTCTAATCTATTCTATTCTATCCTATTCCCAAAGGGTCCTACTCTCTAAGCGCTCCCAACGAACCAAGCCCCTCAAATCTACGCAGTGATTGGTAGCGCGTTTCGAATTCCCAAACCCTCATCACCACTCCGTTGCTTTCTCTCCCTGATCCCCGCCTCACCAATGCCCACTCCACTTCGGCGCGCAGCCATGACAGCAACAAGACACCGGCCCACGGCCTCGAGATCGCCAAGTAGTGTGATGTGACCGCGCTCGCTCGAGACGACCCCGCCGCGAACGACTGAGTAGCCATCGGGTACCATGGCGGCGCGCGCAAGGACAACGCCGTCGCCGCTGGCGAAGGCCAGCTCGTCGTAGCAGTCGGCGCGGGGTATGGCTTCGCGGGACTCGACCTTGGCTCCGTAGACCGTGGGCGTAGTCTTGCCGTAGATGAGTGCGATGGGCGGGTAAGCATTGCTTTCGGTGTGGGCGGGTAGGTGGTCGAGTTCTTGTTTGAATTTTTTGATCTCGGCTAGAGTGCGTGTCAGGTACTCGACCGCCTTGTCGTACGGTATTGTCACGGCTGTCGCGGGATTCGGCTCGGAAGACGTTTGTGTCGAGGGCGACTGGCCCTGCGCCATTTGCGGTCCCATGCCGGCACTTTCGGCACCGCCTTCTGTGACTGCGTTGCGAGCAACGTCGGCTGCGCCTCGCATCGTGTCGCCGACTGTTCCTGATGAATTTGATTGCGAGCCTTTGGATATACTGAACTTGCGACTAGGGAATGTGGGCAAGGCTTGTGACATTGCGTTCAAGAGCCCGCTAACGCTCAAACTACTGTCCTTGGGAGGGTCTGGTCGTGGTAGAGCTGGGCCCAGACAAGGTGAGAGGCGGTAATCTGTCCATGTTTTTGGGTCGAAAAAGTCGATTGGATACTCTTCTTTGGTCTGCTTGTTGATGAAACACTTTCCGTCCAGTGGTAGGAGTGCAAACGAGGTACGTATGCTGAAGTTGACTTGAGCTGTCAGTACTCGAGATGAGAATAGCACGTCGTCACCGTTCCGGAAGGGGCCGAGGATGTTGATACATCGCTGAGGCACGCCAGCATACACAACGGAGGCTACGAGGTCTGGCCGCTGGTTGATGACATGGCGGGTTATCAGGCCACCAAGCGAGTGAGCTACCACAATCGCGCCGCGTTTTTCGCGCGGAACGTCAGGACGATTACACGGAAGTGCTTCTAGGAATTGGATCATGCGGCGACTGAGGAAATGTGGTGACAACCGCCAGTCGTAGCCGTAGTCGTGCACCCTGAGTTTGCCGTTGCGAGCATTGTCTGAAGCACGTAAGCGCTTAAACAGCCGCTTGGAGATGTCGACAGGGCCAATGTGCTTCAGCATGCCACTGGGAATAATGGTCTCTTCCATGCGCTCATCAGCCTTGGCGTCGAATGGGACTTCGAGGTCGACTTTGCGCAAGTTCAGCCCGACCTTGATTGGGACCCACAGCTGGCGGTTCGGTGGCTCCGCTGAGCGTAAGATGGAACCACGGTAGCCACCAAGAATAACCAGGTCGCCCTCGAGCTCCTGCAATGCTTGAGAAAAGAACGGGTGCGTCTCGACGTCTGCCGCGGTGGCGGTGGAAGGCCGCTTCAACTTCGATCGAAGCGGTGCACTTTGAGATGTTGAGGATGAACCGCGCGCGCGCAGGCTGACTTTGTGTGTGATGGCATCGTCCACGTCTCTGGGCTTCGTGGACGCACTGCCGTTGCGGTTCTTGAATAGGTCGTCCCTGTAATTGAAGTTGAAGTTAGGTAAGGTTGGACTTGGAAATTTGAAGTTGGCGTCTTGCCAGCTATCTCTTATCGCCTTCAGTCTGCTGTTCACCTGCTCCTGCACGCTCTCAAAGCGCGAGTCGTCGCCCAAGGACGATGCAAATGACTTTGCGCGGTAGACGAGCAGCGAGCCTTCGGAATTGGAGCGACGCAGTCTAGGCATCGGTCGTTCACTGGATGGTCGCACATTTGGCGCAGCTATTGTTGACTCGCTATCGGTGCCAAACTCGAGCTGTGGTATCGGTGCCGTGCTGGATTGCACCGCCGGACTGGAGGCTTCTCGCTGACTCCTGCGGCGCAGCAGTCCGCCATCCTGCTGAGGGAGACTGCTCGCGCTGGAAGTATGCGCAAATGTGTCCCGTCTCTGGCGCTCGGTACTCCGTGGCGCCGTCTGGCCGTCGAGCGACAGGGCCGAGAAGCTGGGCAGCGAGAAGTGGAGGTCTTTGTATGTCTTTGGCATTGAGGGCAGCGAGAAAGGCAGGTACTTGCGCACAGCCTCGCCCATGGAGCCGTTCGAAGAAGCGCGCCGCCGGTGGCCGCTCTGCAGGTTCTGTCGCAGTATCGCGCGGTGGTCGCTCGGCTTGTCCTGGAATATCTTCGGTCCAGCGCGCCACGGTGAAGGAAGGCGCTCCAGTGATTCAGGCAATTGCGCGGGAGACGCGGTCTGCACCTGCGCCTGCGTCGCAGCCTGTGTCACAGCATCTTCATCATTGTTGTTCAATGGTGTATGGGGCGTACTCGGGTCCGCTGAAGGCTCGATGCGCTCCTCAAAGTCCCCGAAGAGCACGCCGCCATCGGTTTCGTCCAGGGCAGCTGCCTTCTCGGCTGCCGGAGTCTTCGGAGACGTGAGGCGCGTCTGCTGCCTTCCTATGCTGATGCCAATGGCCGACTGCACGTGCTCCAGTTGCAGCGATTGTTCTTCCGGCGACTCGTCCTCGGACGGCGTGAGGTCGTCGTCGATGATGGACGCGAATTGGATGTCGGCGAGAGCATTCTGGCGGCGTGACTGGGGCGTGCTGGTTCCGCTGTCCACAGCTGCCATGGTTAGTGGTGGTGGTTAGCTATGTATAAGTCTGTCAGCTACAAGACGACATGCGCATGTCACCACATGTCATCAACCCAGGGCAGGCTGGCCGTCCCGCTGTGGCAGTGTACATCCTTCCGCGCACTGCCGACAGCCACACCTAGCGACTATTCCGGCCATGTGAAAATGAGGCCATGATGCGGCGGACGAGCAGCGGAGCATGGCGGGGATGCAATCATGAATGACGTGCAAGCGCAACGCGTCGCGAGGGCCATGTCGTTGATTAATGTATGCCGTCTAGGATTCGCACGTGGACGCCCATCGGCAGCCACTGAGGGCACGCCACTGCTTGTAGCCCACCGGTTCAACGTCTCATCCTCACAGCCGACTGCATCGTCGGCAACGCGATTGCCGTGATGCTGGAATTGGGCTCGCCGTCCGCCTCGACATCATTGCGACTGCATCTCATCGTGGTCGGGGTCCTCGATGCTCACAAGCAGCTCGATGCGATCGCTTCGAGCCAGCACTTCAGCGAGATGCCCAACATGCGCCGCAAGTTGGCGTAACGCGACTTAGCCGATGCCGCAATTTACCTCTCTGAATAATTGTATTCATGCTCGACGGATCTAGACCAGAAAGAAAAGGTAAGAGGTCTCAGTCGGTTCTCGCTGCGCCTAACCCTGGATTTTGGGGAGAAGTGGTGGAAGCACGCGACTCTTTGACTGTACCAAGACTTTTGCGCCTCCAGAACAGGTCGCGCGATTAACACCCCGCAACGGAAGAAAAAGTGCTCCAGAAGATCTGGAGATGGGAAATTATCAGCCGATGTCCAGCAGACCGCCAGAAGTATGTGGTCATGCTCCACCAATCGAGTAACAGAGCTCTGCAGACGGGCGATCTCGGAACTTCAACAGCAGCACAATTTCGCGTCGAGCGGCTCACTATTCCGCACTACCGACGACAACCGAGCGATTTCCGTACACGCTCACCCGAGCTTGTAGTCCTCCACCATGCCGGTCACTGCAAGCGGTGCGGTTATGAGCATGGTCTGATACGCTGGATCAACCGCAAGCTCAAACCTCTGGGCTTTGATCGAGTGATCTGTAATAGGACCTGCAGTGTCGCCGAAGACCGGATCCATTTTATACTTTGCCTATATCTACACATGTGAAACGTCCCTAGACACTTATAATCGACGCTTCACTCCATACTCGTATCCATCTCCAAGACCTACAGTAATACTACCGACAAAATGTCCAATTTCATCACCCTTCCCATCCCCCTCTCCCCCACCGCCATCACCCTCGGCCAACTCATCACCAACCCATTCCAAACCGAACCACAACCCCAACAACCCTCCACAACACTACACAACGTCCTCACATCCCCGCGACCCAACACCCTCCCCAGCCCCAAATCAGCCTTCAACGCTCTCCGCCGCAACACATCAACACAAACCCTCCTCCGCAACTCCGCACACAAAAACACACAACTATACTACGTCACCGCAATCCAGACATCCGCGCTCCCCACCCCAGCAAAGGAGTCCACACGCACACACGTCCGCCGCGTCGACTCGGCATCCAGTCTACCCGTCGACGACAAGCTCGCCACCACCAGCGACGAAAGTAGTGTGTGCGCCGTACAGCTCAGGAAAGTCAGAGCGCGTGTTGGAAGCCCGAGTGCGCCGCATAGTGTTGATGATACAGAGTATGAGTGGAGTTATCATGTGCTTGATGGGGATGCGGATGTGCAGTTGGCGATTGGACTTGGTGGGGTGGTGAGGGAGGAGGATGTAAGGAGGGGAGGTGGGTTGGATTTAGAGTTGGAGCAGGATGTGGAGTGGGATGAGAGTGATGACGAAGGGGGGTTGGGTGGGTTCTAAAAGATGTGTGGTTCGGCGAACGATTTTTTTTCTCGTTAGCAGCGAAGGTCTTGTAGCTTTGAGACCCTCGTTTAATACACATTTTGACATCGCTATCGAGATGATTGCCTGGTAGTCGCCAGTTACGTTCCTTACGTGTTCTTGCGTACACATTCTAAGCTTCACACAGTGGCTAGTTCGTCGTCGCTCTAGCTGTGCGTTTAGTGTCTTCCTCATGCTTCCTCAACTTCCCAAACGTCCTCCTCCTCGTCCATCTTCTCATCCAGCATTTTCAGCCTCTCATCAATCAACTGCGTATTTCGCTTGCGCAGCGCATCGTTCTCCCGTCCTAAAGCTTCAATCTTAGCTTGCAAAGCGTCCTTCTCCTTGTCCTTGTTGCCGTTCTTGCCTTGATCCAGAGCCTCAATCTGAATCAAGAGCTCCTCGTTCTCAGCTCGTAAGTCGTGGTTACGCTCTTTGAGACGGTCGATGGTGTGCTGCATTGTGTCGATGCGGGGTTGTGAGCCGTTCGTTTTGGTAGACAGAATCAAGATGTGTTCGTCGCGAGCCTTGATTACTGCAACTTGTTCCTGGATCTTCACGTTTTGTTCTTGGATCGTCGCATCGCGCTCTTTGATGATCTCGTCACGCTCCTTGACCGCCTTAGCACGCTCCTCATCCTTGATCTGAGTTTGCAATTCAAACTGCTCGTCAAACTTCATCGCCTCGCGACGCAGATGTTCATCCGCCCGCGAACTCCTCGTGCGCAGCTCCGCAGCATGTTCTTCAGCTTTTGAAAGAAGACGCGCGTCGAGTTCGCTGACACGGGTAGTGAGATCCGCGTTGGCTTTCTCAAGAGAACGGATCCTGGTGTGGAGCGTCGCCTGAATGACCCGAGCGTGGAGAGGTAGGGGTTGCTCAAAGCCATGACCTGCTCCGGTGCCTGGAGCTGAGCCAAAGAAGTTTGTGGAAGGGTTGGGGTAGAGGACTTCCTTTGGTGCGGCTGGGGCAATGGGTAGAAATCGCGTCGTGGTCGGATGGATGAATTTGTCCCCAGTAAGTTTAGTACCTGTCAGTCGGGCTCGCTTGCTGGCGATATCGCCAGTAGAGCTAGGCGATGATGGGTCATGACTGCGTTTCCTGGGTTCATTTGTGCAGATCTCGTTGGGGTTGGCCGGCGCGATTTGAGCGTGGTCCTCAGTAAGGTTGATGACTAGCGGAGCTTGTTTGTTGCGATCCAACGATGAGGTAGGGTCCGCAGCAGCTTTCAAGTTCTTCTCAATTGTTCGCAGCATCGTTTTGTTGCTAGGCAATCGGTTCTTGAATCCTGCCCCATCGCTGTAACCGGCATCGATCAGAGCCGCACGGACGCAGACGCCGATTCGGTGACCGTATACGTCGAAAGATTTGGCGGAGCACTTCTCGTCAAAGATCAACGCGAAGATGGGTTCGACTTTGATGACACCCGATGGTGAGGTTGGCAGATGCAGCTCCGAACACGCTTTCTCGGTGAACAGAAAAGTCTTCCACTTATGGCGACCAACGCCAGCGCTGAGATTGAACAACTGTATGGTCGCCCATACTTTGACTTCACCGAAATCCGCATGCTGCATAGAGCCGAAGAGCACCTTTCCACGGAACAACACGAAAGCCGCTCTGGACCACTTGGTAGCCGCTCTTGCCTGATCCAGCTTGCTCGCCTCGTCTTGTGGAAGTGGCACAACCTGGTACCATAAATTGGGCCCAAAAGCAGCTCGCAAGTCCCGAATGGCGCGAGAGGCATCTTCAACGCGCTGCCGCAATGATTCTGCTGACTGCGATTCGGTGTTCTCCGCTACATGGTTAGGTGTATGGGGACCAGTGTTGGGCTCTGCGGGAGTAGCTGTCGCTTCCTCATCGTAGACCGTAGCTTCAAGCTCATCAAGAAATGGTGAGCCAGGCCTAGAGTCTACACCGGAATCTCTGATTAGCATGACCCATAAAGAGATGGAAAAGTGGCAGGCTTTAGCGTAGCCGCACAGCGTCGTTTGACAGTTGACGTTGTCGAAGCCGTCGCGGGCCACATATAGCACAACTGAAAAGCTGCATATTCTATGACTGGCCTGTACTGAATGTATGTGTCTGTGCGCTATGAAATGCCTTACTGGTTTTCTCGACCTGGACCTCACGCGGAGGCACTTCGATCTGCTGAGTGTGAGTACACGCCTAGAACTACGCGACAATAGGCTTGTGCATACCGTATCCAAGTCGGGCCACTCAAGTTCTTCGTCGTCCATGTTGTTGCGTAAGACTGTTGGGGTCGTGAGTCTTGTTATAGAGAGGCTTTTCGGCGCGAATGTTCCAGTGACAAGCAGCCTGAGCAGAGTGCAATTTGTACCGCGAGTGATATAACCGCTAGCCCAATCAGACTCGCGGGCCTCCTTTGAGCGAAGCGAGCCGCATATTTCATTGTGAATACATTGCAACGACTCCTAATCAGGACTGATTAGTGTTGTATTTTCGCCAAGCAACACCGGAAGGATGACGATGATTCACAGTCGACCTAATGTGACTCAGGCTCTTGATATAGCTGGCGGTCAACATAAATCCAGATGTAAGTTCTGCGTAGGAAGTGGCGCTGGAAGTGGGTTTGACGATGTTTGTCCTAGATGCATATCACCCGTGAAAGTCCAAGCCGAACCACTGAAGATTGCCATGGGCCATAGTCATAGCACTAGACTAGTCGTTATGTCTACTGTGCAGTTCATTGCTGGAGTTCACAGTAATTGGGGACCCGTTCCCATTTATTCCACTCATGATCCGATGCCACGCGGCTTCACCTTGATGGAACATTTCGGACTGGGCTTGCGTAGTGAGGCGCATCCACCCGCCACGTGCAGATAGCCGTGGACATCATTCTCTTCGCAGGAATACGTATAGTTCTGGCTGAGGGAAGATAGTCTTAGAATGTGATAAGACCGTAAAGGGTTGGAATGAAGTGAGAAAGTGCAGATAGCTTAGCGTCGTCCTAACACTAGCTTGATTAAGCGAAAGGTTCACTTTCTGTCCCGAGGGAAGCTTCGCAACGTCTCATGTCCTGTCATGACTTCCAGTACGAAACTGAGAATCCTTTTGAAAGTTATAACATACGATCGTCGTCGATCATCAGGATTGATTTTGCGGGCTTCCCATGGCAGCTAGCGTGCCAAGCGTAAGCAATGGGGCGTATTTTATGGCGTTGCCGTTGTCCCACGCATCTTGAGACTATCACTTCAATCCACCTGAAGACGGCATCAGTCGCAATCTCCCTGCACGAAAGATGTACTTTCTAGGCCTCCCTGCGCGACACATTCCACCTCTCCTGCTCGGTACCGCCACAACAGTAGCCTGCTTCCCGTGCTACTTCAATGTCCCTTGGGCTATTGGACACTACGGCTTGCCAGAACGTATCGCCTCTTCTCCTGCCGCACATTCTCCATGGATGCTCTACACGAACAGAGCTCATGTGGTTGGCATGCTGATATTAACATTCTTGGCGAAGCGCAATTACGCTGCGGTGGATACGGTAATGGCGTTCATAGGTTTCATGGGCGCCATGGACGTGTATGTTTGTTTGAAGGAGGATGTTCCAAAGACAGCGACATGGCGGGGCATTGCGAGTGGGTTTATGGCTGCTTGGGGGTTGTTTGGCATGACGCAGGTAAGCCAGAGTATCCGACAGATACTTTCCAGGTTCAGCTAACGGCATGGAAGGGATAATTTGATGCTTTTCGGTGATGGAAGGTGTCAGAACGGTCTCCAGTTGCATCAAAAGTATTTTCGCCACCGTTCTGCGCTCATCGATTGAGCAGGAGGTTCCGCAAGTGCTGTAAATGCCACCCCGTTGTCATCTTTTGCCATCGTCTCTGGTTGCGCTGTGCTCGTGTGAAGTTCATCATTCGCTCGGAAAGATGCACTCGTGGCCGAGACTATTTCGCTTGGTAGTGGCTGCCATGTATCAACGAATGTCGGAGCTTGCGGTGTGCTAGGCGCCGGCTGCTGGGCATGCATGCGGAGGTGCGACGGCATATCTTCATACTGCGCAGAGCCAGGCGATGCGTCGAGCCATGTTTCTTGTGGTGTTCTAGCATTTTGGGTAGGACCGGTGCCGTTTGCTTGTCCGTTGTGCGCTATCAACTCGCGTCGCCTTAACCACCACTCGTGTCTACTTTCATCGGTGGTAAGAGGCAGAGATTTCCATTCTTCGATTTTCAAAGATTTGGACTGTTTTTGACTGAGCTCTGCTAGGACTTGGCGTTCCAGATGTGACACATGTTGAAGCTCAATTGGCCTCTGGGACTTGTAGATGGCTGATAGCAGCTCGAACACTACAAGCTCTGTTTCGAAAAGTCGTTGTTCAATGAAGGACAGATACCCAGAAGGGATACCACTGGCCGCAGAATTAGCAGCTTGTTGCCGCCAGCCTTGGCCATTCTCAAGGCGAAGATGGAGAGTTGAGGAAATGGTGAGGCTTGGAGGGCCCTGGAAAAACTCACCGTTTGTTGACTGGCGGATATTGGCAGCTGGACCCAGATGTCGCACATTGAGAGCATCTTGGGATCTCTCGGTCACACTGCATCATAGTCAGTGGTGTATAACATGGAGAAATCGGGGTTTCAACATACTTTTGACTTCTTGTTCCTACATGATTCACACGCGATAGGATGGAAGTCAGTCGTTTCTGACTGCACCATGTCAGCAAATGCTCATTTGGACTGTTCGCCAAGACCGATGATCCGGAGTAGCGGGACTCCTCACCATAACAACGGCGCCGCTTTCAGTACGCAGGCATAGGAGGTTCTATGTTCTTGCGGAAGTGGACTTGCATTCCTCCCTGGACAATGGGCGGACTTGTGTTCGTCCTAGCGCATCTTCTCCGCATCCCAACCCCGGGTGCCGATCCGAGACGATGTCCGTGCACAAAGCCCAGCATCAGACTTGTTGCTACTCGTGCAACTCTCACCCATGCTTGTCCATCTTCGTAATGCTGCGTATGGAGGGCCATCTGAATGAGAGGAGGCCGGTCAATAATCAAAGAAACCAGGAAATGGCTTGGCTGGAGGAAAGCTTCAATGATTCAAAGGTTAAGTGGCTTAGAGTGACTTGCAGTAATTGATCACGTGGACGTAGATTCAGTGTCCATGCATGTCTTCCCGCAGCTCCTGGGATCTGTCGCTTGAACATCAACATTACCTACGTCACGGTCTCAAGACTGGCATGACAGGCATGTTTTCTTCAAGGGGGCTGGACATCGCTAGCTCCGATGCGGTTAACTAGGCGAGCTTTGGAAAGCTTGCCCCTTGGCTCGGTTACTTCAGACGTGTGCAACCTTCCATGCACCTTCATCGGACCCCTATTTAACAATAGCGTATCAAGAAGTTCCATTTCAGGTCCTCACGTTGTTAGTTTGACTCTCGCCTGCACTGTACGTGGCCTGTGGTATGGCAACGTTGTCCTGTAACACGCGTCATGAGTGAACTGAACGCGACGCCGAACAAGCGGCGGGCCGCCAGCGATGCAGACATTGCTGCCGCGTCTGCCAGCGATATTGCAGGAGTTCGCAAACGTAGGGCATTCCTACAGACTATGGGTCAGCAGTTGCGCGAGTTCGGCGTAGATGGCACCAGCCCTCAAGATCACAATCGCACAACATTCGGAACCAGTCCTGCAAGTAATGCTCGTCCTGCGTCCCATTCGGCGAATTTGGCAGCGCCAAACCACAATGTCGATACTCCAGAGAGTGATGCGGCTCCAGGAGAAGATGATCAATTACCAGCAGGAGCCGCTAAAAGTGCGTCAAAATGGCTCTGGAGCGCCAACGAAGTGCTACCTGTTACATCTTCTGGACGTGTACCCAGTTTGAAGTTCGAGGACCTTCTCGACTGGAGCCAGAGCTACTTCGATCATTGGCACCCTGCGTTTCCGTACCTCCATGCGCCTTCTCTTATCGACTACATGCGCCACATCAGTCAGAACGGGTTGCAACTGGTGTCATCCTCGAATGTGTTCCATCATATCATCATCCGCACGATCATGTCAATATCTGTTGCTGATCGGCGCCAGACAAGCGCTGCGAATACTTCGAACAAGGCTTTGCCGTCGTTTCTTGTATTTCATTCCTTCAATGACGCCATCAGTAGCGTGCAATTGGTCCTGACAGAGGAAAGCTCCATACTCTCGCTTCAAGCCCTTGTCAGTGTCCAACTGTTTTTGATCACCATGCACAGATACAATGCCGCATCTCGATTAGAAGGCCTTGCGGTACGTATGGCCTTCCAGTTTGGATTACACCGGTGTCCTCACAAAGCCAGCCCAGCGCCTTATGCAGAGGCCGGACTACGGAAACGCTTATTCTGGTCGATCTACTGTATTGACAGATACATATGCATTCGCCTGGGCACGCCTTTGGGTGTACGCCCAGATGAGATGGATGTATGCTTCCCGCATGGTGACCGGCATGATCCAAGGGAAGTAGGATTCTCAGGTATGTCAACAATATCCACCTCTTTAACCCTGAAGTATCATTAACAGACTCATGCAGAACATGACGATCGCCTCAGCTTTTTGGAGTTTCTTGCCCGTCATGCCAGCATTAGGGGCACCATCATGGAGACAAGGACAAGGTCTGCACTCCGGGACGACTATAATGATACAGAACAGGTTATGGAAGTGGAAGCGGAACATACAAAGTGGTGGAATACTGTTGATGAATACCTTTCGAACGACAACGGAAAAGATAACATAATCAAGGCCCATCAGGTCACCTTGCTCGTTCTCCGGTTCGAGTCGGTGCTTGCACTTCATCGCTCGGTGTTAGCGACATCAAAGAAGAACTCCACATATAACGCCGCACTACAAAGGTGCATATCAGCGTCGCGGTCAATCATAAATACGCTGCACAAGGCACTAAAGGGATTTGGCGCATTTGACGGATCTCCTGGCAGCAGTGGCTACGAGAGCACCCCGCTTTTGTGGCCATCCTTCACTTGGGCTGTATGGATGAGTGTCTTCATCATCGTGTTTGCCGCGACCGAGGGCCAGCTTGCGCGTCAGGTTGCTCTGCGGCTCTCGGACAGAAGCATTGAAATACTTCAGCATCTCGGTCTCCGAGGTACAAGCTGGCCTGAGGCTTGCATCGTGGCAGTTCAGAATCTGACAGCACGTTTGCGTGAGGGAAACTCGCGAAGCGCCACAGCTGGCCCGGGGCCTGGTGCTGGCGCGTCTGCCGATGTGAGCTCATCATCGGCGTCCTCAGCGGTAGCAGCAAGGATTGGAGCTCCAATGCGTCTGCAGGCACGCGGCCTCGAATACCAGACATCAGGAAGGAGCACTCCCCGAGGTCAAAGTGTGATGCCACCAGGCATGTTGCAAAGCATGTCAAATAATGCGACCATGGTTGCGCAAAGCACAGCGAGCGCCAACACTCTGAACGCGTTCAACATGTCTGCGAACAACTGGCATGGCTCTGATATGGTACCACAAGTGGGTGCGTATTTAGGCGGTGCCGGTAATTTTCTAGGTATCGCACAGCAATCTTCTGATAACCCTCTACCAAATGATGAAATAATGCACCTGTTCAATGGCGAAGACATGGGATTCTGGTTCGGAGAAAACACTGGGTATGGAGGATTCACTTTTGCGGACGGACACTATCATTAATTGGTTCATTGCGGAAAATCTTGCTCTATAAACACGACGACTCCAAACGCCATCCAGGACGGTCTCAACCCGACTTGGGCGCCACTACCTTGCCTAGCGATGCCGACTTGAATGCGGCATGAATCTCCTGTTCTGCGCCGTCCTGCAGCGGCAGTAGACCGCTTCTGACGGTTGCATGCTCCAGGATTCCCCGAGCTACAAGACCGTGCTTGAGCGCAACAGTTCCCTCCATATGCGATCCCCGGTGGTACACGTTCCTTGTGACTGGCAGGAGTCGGTCATGAACCGCTCGTGCACGAGGATAGTCGTGTGCCTTACCGGCCTCAATCATCTCAAGAAGTGGCTCTGGTGCAATGTTGCCATAACCGACCAACATGCCATCGACGTCGAAGCATGTATGCAGCAAGTACTCATCGTGGCAGGTAAGGATGGTCAGGTCGGGGTTCTCTCGCTTGATAATGGGGATCTCGACGTCCCAGCGGCGCATGTTGCGTACTCCGTTCTTCATGGCGATCACGCCAGGTTGGGCAGCGATGTCAAGAAGGGTTTGGAGATTGTAGGTCGCCTTTGTGTTGTCGGGATATTGGAAGAGAATGAGAGGCAGTCCAGACTTCTCATACACAGTCTTGTACCGGTCCTGAGGTGCTACAAAATCATTAGCGAGCTGCACGGTGAATCAGATGGTCGAGCTTACCTCCGGGCTGATATCCGAATCTTAGCCATCCATGTGATGGGTATAGCAGACCCGCTTGTGCTCCAGCCGCTTTTGCGCGTTGTGCCTCGAGCGCTGCGACTTCAGTACCCTCTGTAGTAATACCGGCGATGATAGGAATCTTGTTGTCGACAGACTTGACGAAAGCCTTGATGACATCCACTTGCTCTTCTTGTGTAAGGAATGTACCCTCGCCAGCGTGGCCAAGGACGACCAGACCCTTCACGCCAGGAATGCTGCCGAGCCACGAACCAAGACGCTGAATGGCTGCATAATCAACTGACCCATCGAGGTTGAAGGGAGTGACCGGGGCGGGGACAAGACCAGCAAGGTCGATCTTGGGAGCTCTCTGAACTTCTGGCATGGAACCCATTGTATCGATTGTGAGAGATGGTGATAATTGTAAAGTTGAGGTGAAGAGGTAGTGGTTTGGAATGCTATGTTGACGATCTCTCTACTTTCGAGTGAAGGCCATGTTATATGCATCTTTTGAAAATGCGATTGGCCCATCAGTGGCCACAGTCCGACACTCACTACCGACTCCACACAATCACGCATGGCTCCAGACTCCACAGAGTCTGGGGATGCGCCGGACTTTCGAGACACCGGTGACGAGCACGGTGGGGGAGGCGGGCCGGAGAAAGACATCTCCGCCGCTACGGGCTTGGGATTGAGCGGGAGAGAGCGCCACCACTACGCACTTTCGGTGGCCAGCAAGCTGTACCTTGTCCTATGACCGAATGTTCAAAGCATGTAAACGCTAACCACATTGCATGGCTGGTCTAGATGACTCGCGCTGAACGCCCCAGCACTCAGTCAGACCTCACCCGACCTGATACAAACATTTCTGGGGTCCGGGGTAATAGTCCGGGGCACGAGCCATGGACTTTGTCTGGGGAACATTCGTCCAGCTTCAATGTATGAAGACCCATGACCCGCAGTACCGGTAACACATCTCATCCCGCCATACTCGACCCGTTTCACAGCCTTGAACATGGCTGTCACCGATGTCCGCACCTCAGACCCTGAGAAGAACTCAGCACTCCAAATCGACGAGGTCGCGTCATCTGAGAAGGACCTGAAGACAGATGCACCTGTCGAGGGCGCCGATTACACGGGCGCAGTCGCAAAATCTGACCCGGCAGAGATTGCGCTTGTGCGCAAGCTGGACTATCGCATCATGCCATCGTTGTTCTGCATGTACTTCTTGTGAGTATTGTTCTCCAGGGCATTGGCAAGATGAGGCACTAATTTCTCAACAGAAACAAGCTCGACCAGAACGCCATTGCCAATGCCCGTCTCAACGACCTAGAAAAGGACCTCGGCCTCCGCGGCTCTCAGTACAACACATGTATCAGCATTCTCTATGTCGGCTATCTGTTTGCGCAAATTCCTTCAAATATGATTCTCTCGTCAAAAAAGGTCCGACCTTCGCTTTACATGGCATGTTGCATGATCGTGTGGGGAATGGTTGCGACTTTAACTGCCCTCGTCAAGAACTACACTGGCCTTGTCTTGGTGCGATTTTTCCTCGGTTTTGTTGAAGCACCTTTCTATCCCGGTGCTTTGTACATTCTGAGTCTCTTCTATACCCGCAAGGAGATCGCAACGAGAGTTAGTATCTTGTACGCAGGCAACATCTTCGCCGTTGCGTTTGCTGGCTTGATCGCTGCTGCTACCTTTGCTACGTTGGATGACAAGCATGGTATGCACGGCTGGCAATGGTTGTTCATTATCGAAGGTATGTCCCGCGTTTTGAAAGCATAATCACTATCGCTGACCTCAATGCGCAGGTATTGTTACAATCGGGGTCGCTATCATCTGCATCTTCGTGCTCCCGAATACACCACTTACCACAAGGTGGCTTACACCTGAACAACGCCAGCTCGCGCATGACCGCATTCAGCGAGACACTGTCGGTCTTCGCGAAAGCAAGGGCGCAAAGGCTGGCTTTATGCAGGCTCTTCGCGACCCAAGGCTTTACTTGCTAGTCTTCATGCAGAACATGCATCTCAGTGCAACTTCGTTCAACCAGGTACGTCACACTTCTCTCCCGCAATTTAGGAAGCTTTTTCTAACGACACAACAGTTCTTCCCGACTGTCGTCAAATCTCTCGGCTTCAACACAACCATCACACTCGTCCTCACCGCACCACCGACACTAGTCGCAGGAGCTGTCGGCATCCTCGTCGGTATCTCTTCTGGAAAATTCAATGATCGAACATGGCACATCACCATTATGATGGGCATCGCAGTCGTCGGTTTCGCCATCAGTGCCATCACGCTCAACACCGCCGCGCGCTATATTTCTTGCTTCCTCTTCGCCTCCGGTGTGTACTCGGTGAACTCCGTCATCCTCGGCTGGGTATCCGGAACACTTGGTCAGACACCCGAGAAGAAGGCCGTCTCGCTGTCCATCGTCAACGTTGTGTCAATGGCGAGTTTCATCTATACGCCGTACTTGTACGTGAAGAGCGATGGACCGAAGTATGTGATTGCGATGAGTGCCAATGCTAGTTTCGCGGCGGCGAGTATTGCGGCTGCTTGGGCATTGAGGACATGGCTGCAGGTTACAAACAGGAGGCTAAAGCGGGATGGCACGAATGTGTTTTATGCTTATTAAAAAGTGGCTAGATGCGAGACACTGTCGTGGCTTGTTCTGAACGACTGTGGAAATTATCGCACGATGGGAAGCAGCGCACGTAGCCGTTTTAGCTATGATTGAATCGTTGCTCCGAAGCCATCAATGAGATCACGAAGTAGTTTGATGTAAATTTTAATCATTGAACTCATTCAGGACTATGATGCGGATGAGAAGGCTGAAAGAAGCTTGCAACCTGGGTACGTCACAATAATATCTCCTAAGAGATTCTGTCTTGCATATATTCAATTCACCTAATTCCGATAGTATAGCTTTAATCATGTATGGTGAAAAGATCTTACAATAAATCACGCACAAAAAGGGGACACATGTACCAAAATACACTGTAATAAGTCGGTACGTGTATCATTTGCTCACAAACTTCAAACCCATAAAATACTTCTTCTTTTGTTATTGATCATGCGCTAAGATTAAAATGCATAAGTTGGCTAAGCAAATTGTGCGGCGAAATACATCATCCGCAATAATCACGGTCTCAATGCCTACCGCGGTGAGGAAATGGATATCCACGTTTGCCACCTTATGAAGCAAAGGCCCAGCACATCTCTACATGTATTACATCTTGGGAGTGTGCTATGTCGGATACATGTTGAATTGACGCCGCTAATGTATGAGAAGCAATTCATAGCAATGGAAGGAAGATAGATCTCACATCGAACTCATACGTTACCAAAAACACCATACGCACTCACGCAAACCACGCATACGATACACGATTTGCCCTTGTTATTGCCTTGTATGGCTTTCGACGTTCTGGTACACATACCGTCAGCCCACGAAATCACGCAACCATGACCGAACCCACATTTTAATGTCGTCGATCGATTTGAATGCGTTTGACATGCTCTCAGTCTCGGTCATTTTGATTCCCAAAAGACAAGAAAAGACATCACAACATGCAACGTTCCTTTTTTGAATATTTGGAGGGAGCGTGGAAGAAGAAGGATGGTGATGGCAAGGTTTGGGATCTATATAGGGACCGGGGATGGATGGCGAAGAGCGGGGCTCAAAGAGCCGTTCGTTGGCTAACTACGGCTGGATTCAGAGCTTTGAGATTCTTGAGAATTTTGATGCAACGTCATCTCCCAAAACTTGGCATGTGTGTAGATGTCCTCGATGAAATGATATTGTTGCAGGTAGAGGCTTTGCAGAAATCATATATTAACGGAGGGAGCAATGGGGTGAATGAAAATGAAGAGACATTTGATGAGACGTGGACGGCGTTTATGTGGGAATATGTCATGAGCCATGGCGGATGGTGGAGTAAATCCACGAACGAGGGACGACCAAGAATAAAACCGCAATGTGCTGAAGAAATCGATGCATTCTCATACTCATACACTCTTTAGCGTCGAATCCCCATCGATAATACAAACCGCTTGAATAAAAAAACACACAAATCGCTCTACTTCACACATCCCTGAAACCGGCCAAAGCCCAAACCTCCCATACCATACGCCTTCCTTTCCAAATCTACGAGAACCAGTCGAGTGTACCATCTACACCGTCTAGAACCAATAACTCTCCCCACTCCTACTAACCTCAAACAAACACCCCAACCCCCTCCCTTTCTCCGCAGCCTCTTTTTCGCCATCCCTCAGCTCCTCCAAAATCTGATCTCCAACGAGCGGTCCATCAGCAAATGTATCTTTGACATGAATAATCACGACTTTGACGCCCTTGAGCGGCGCCTCAAACGCCGCAGCCAGCATCGCGCGATTATGTTCCGCCGACACGGTACCTAGATTCAGAGTTGCGGGGTGGGATTTACTCGTCAACAGCGCTGGATTGGGGGTATGCGATCCAGTGGGCGTATATGTGTACGAGTAATCCGTCATTTGTTCGTCGTCGGTGAATGGCGCGGTAGCCATCAACGGTGTATCAATGCCCTTTGTCAAATGCACTGTTTTCGTTTTCGGAGCATCGATGCTCAGGCCTTCGGAGCGACTTGCGCGTTTGCGCTTCCGGCCCTTGCGCGCTTCTTCTTTTTCGCGCTCGTGCTCTTTGCGGCATTCTTTGACCATTTCGGCGAGTGTTGCGAGTTCCGCGAGGAGGTGCCGCGGCGCTAGGTGCCCGAAAAGAACGGCGTCGCCTTGCGCGTTGGTGTAGCTGACTTCGATGAAGATGCCGGTCAGGATGCCGGCGGCGATTTTGGGCGCGGCTTCGGCCCAGATGTGGGCGTTGCGGGGAAGGAGGGAGAGAGAGTCGGGCTCGACGTCGCCAAAGATGAGGACTTCGCGCTTGGGGGTTGTGATTGTTGATTCTGCGCGGATGAAGTATGCTGTGGAGTCGGTCACGCAGTGGTCAGAATTGATGGGTAGGCCGCCGCTTGCTCTTCTTCCTTGTTCCGCCAGGTTCATTATCCCTGGTGTTCCTGGTGCGCTCTGGGTAGGTAATGAGAAACTCAACGAGCGACCCTCTCGTCGGTCTGCCTGATGATGGGTGTACTGGAAGCCCGGCGTCTCTGGTAAATTAGGATTTGAGCTCCGTTGTCCACGACCTGGAACAGACATGCATTGGCCATGGCTGACCTTGAAGCCTTTCACGCCGATACCGTCACACACTTCGATGAACCCCCTACCGCTACCCTCGCCAAGCGCAATATTGCCGCCTTCTGCAAGTCGTTGGAAGGTAACGAGTCCTACACCGCCCTCTTCATCTGTTAGATTTGGCCATATGATATTGTTGAAGATGTGCGTCTTGATCGCATTGACCGTAAAGGGTAAAGCTGCTAATCGCTTTGGTCGTGATGTGTTATGGAATGCAGCCGTGTTGATGACGAAGCCGGATACATGATCAAGATGCGGATGCGTGATGAGGTACGTCGAGATGTGCTCTCTTACGACGTGCAATGCATTCGCTCTTGCACTCGCGTGAGGAAACGGTAGCCCTGCAAATGCTCCCTCTTTGAGCGTCGTGATCGTCACAGGCGCCTCAGCCTCAGAGTCCGGTGTACCGATATCAGAATCATCGTATGTTATAGCTCCGCGCACAGCTCCAGGTGACAATAGCTCATCGTCCCTCTCATTCCCATTACCGTTCCGCCGAGCAGGTACTACACGCGACTCGAGATCCGGATCCGAAACAAGCGGGAAATCCTTCTCGAGGATGCGGGTGATCGCTGCCAGATGGGACCCTGCATCAACCGCAATCACAGAATTCTTGGACCACTTTGTAGCGGTGGACCGCACAAGGAAACCTGTGACATTGTCCTCGCTGGGTCCACCACCGGAGCCTAGACAAATGACTTGCATTGCTGGCTCATGCGAGTGTCCAGATACCCTCCGGACTTCCCGTCCATCATTCTCTTTCATGCCCGCGATGTTTGCTAGTCAGGTCTTGTACGACTCGAGAGCTGTTTCAGCCTCTTCGTCTATCTTGAAGATCGTAACGGTCGTCTCAGCCACCCGGCGTAGATCCCCCTCTTCAACTCGAATTCAGCGAACGATGCGGTAAATGAAGAACAGGGTACTCGGTAATCGAATCGCAAGCGGGATGATGTTTGTTGCGGAGCTGGCGTGCCTTTGATCTTTATATTCTTCTTTTGTTTCCAGTTGTCGAATCGCAAACGTTTTGCACAAGCCAGATAGCGTGGTACGCAATCGCGCAATACCAATGGTCGAGGTGGTTACACTGCGCGAACGGCGCTCGAACCACCAACTGCTGACTGCGAGAACCCGATGCGTGCGCTTGTGTACTGCGCTGTGCAGAACGTTGGACCCTGGTTTAGGCTGGAGATTCGGTTGTCGTGCGTGAATCCAGCTCTTTCTTGAGTTAGCCTGAGTCGAGTCGTCTAGGCGCGAACGAATCACCACTTCCTTCGATGATTTCTTGGACGTCCTCGGATCGCGCTCTGGTCACACAGCCATAGGAACCCCTCAAGAAAACGCACAGCACGGTCGCGAGTCACCAAGACCAGATGTCCAACACCCGAAGTCGAAGTCACAAGACAGAAAGGCCTCAGCTGAGAGCCTCGACGTTGAAAGAAACGCTGCCCTTGAATGCCCACCCCTGCTTGTCGCCGTTCCTGGTTGGTTCGGGTTGTTCCTGCCTTGTTGGCAAGGGCGCAGCTCGGATCCTGTGGAGCGAATGGGGTACAGTGAGCCAATCACATGTGCGCATACACAAGCCACAAGAAATGCCCCGCTGACCTCGACCTCGAGAAACGGTCGATGCGGCGAGACTCTGGGCCCAAATTTGAGGTCGACGGCGTTCAGCAGGCAGCAAGAGCCTCACATTGTAGGGGTGCGAATGAGAACCCGTTATTCAAAGCCGTCGGTGACACGCATGTCGCTTTGGCGAAGGACCCTGGCAAACGTGATCGCGACGTCATAGCTTGAGGTTGCTTCCAAAAGTTTCAGCAGAAACATGTGCTCAAAAGGCTGCAATAGACAGAGTTTCTTCGAGCACCGTGGATATCTTTTAGCATTTTTAGCCTTCTATATCCGGGCTGCAGCAGACTTTTGATCTACCAAGGTTGCCCAATCCCCCTGTTCGTGACACATCATCCTCATACCCATGCCCATGCCAGATCGTAAATCATCCGCTTCATAACCGAACCAAACCTCACCCAAAGAAGAAAACGTCTACTTGAAGACCTTGCCGTCGGCCCACTCGTACGACTTACCGTCGACGACGATGGGCTTGTCCCAAGACCACTGGTCGTTGACAAACTCCTTGTCCTCGGCCTTGGTGGGGTCGAGCTTGGTGAACTCGTAGCTCTCGTAGTCAGGGGCGACGTCGAAGGCGGGAAGGGCATCCTGTCCGCGGACGAGGAAGGCACCCTTGATGATGGAGTTGTTTGCCTCGCCGTAGACTGATGCAGCACCGAAGAGGTACTTGCGGCTGCCCTCGAGGCGAGCGAAGAAACCACCTGTCAAAATTAGCTGGTGACCAAAGCACATAATTCAGGAGCACATACCAATCAAGTTGGAGGTCATGAATGTGAGGGTCAGCTCGTCGTTGTACTTGTAGTCGACCTGGTACAAAGAGTACTCCTCAAAGTTGACATTCTCCCAGAACCAGGGAAGAGCAACCTCACGAGTCTCCTCGTTCGAGTATTTGCGCTTCCAGTCATCGAGAACAAAGGTGGCACGCGGCAGAGACTCGAGAGGGTGTTTGGGCTTGGGAGCAGGCGCTGCCTCCTCCTCCTCTTCTGGCTCCTCCTTCTTGGGCTTGGGGGCGGCCTTGGGCTGCTCCTTCTTCTTCTCGCTGGCCTCCTTCTTTGGTGGGGTGTACTTCAACGCCTCGGTGATGAACTCGAGCTTACCAGCGACAGCAGTGTAGCTGGGCTGGTTGTAGACGGTCTCGTACCAACGGGTGACGTTGGGGTTAGCATCGCGCCACTGCTTGTCGAAGAAGTACTGGAAGCCGCGGGCGATGATGCTCGTAGCGAACAGGTCAGCGAGGGTGAGGCGCTCGTTGACGAGGTATGTGTGTGTCAGAAGGTGCTCCTCGAGGACGTGGATGGCCTTCAGAGCAGCCTTCTGTGAGTCCTCGACGTTCTTCTTATTGTAAGGGTCGCGGCCGAGGATGGGACGGAACCAGCCGCCGAGAGGAGTGAGGACCTCAGTGTTGACAAAGGACATCCATCGCAGGATGGTAGCGTAGTCCTGCTTAGTCTTACCGAGGAGGCTGGTCTTCTCGTTCTGCGAGGTCACTATGGTCAAGTCAGTGTGAGTCACCAAAGAAGTCAACGTAACAGAGCAAATGCTAAAGTGTAAATCAGAGTATAGAAGTTCTCAACAGTAGTTTTCAGACAGGGATAACTGAATGATAAAAATATCTCATCCCATTACAGGGCAACAAACAGAAAAGGTGGAACACTTACAGTAGACAGCGATAGCGATGGACTCTGAGAGGACGAAGCCATCAGCGCCCTCGAAGGTAGGGACCTTGCCAAGCTTGTTGAGCTTCAGGTAGTCGGCGGAAACACCCTTGGCTGGCTCCGTGTCGACAAACTCGATCTCGAGGCCGTTCTCCTTTGCGATCGCGAGAAGCGACGTGGTGCGCGGGTTACCCTGATGGCGCAATGTTAGGACTCATCGCCTGTGAGGAGCGCAACATTGCGCAATGTGGACGTACCGCGTAGCTGTAAAGCTTTCCGAAAGACATGATTGCGTTCTGTACCGTCGTTGAACTGGACAATCAAAGTGTTTGCGGGTGTGAGAAGAAAAAAGGTTGTTTGGGTTGAAGTGGGGGGTGAGGCAACATCCAATGAAGGGTTTTGTGTCGCGCAAATTAGTTTCGCCGGTGCTTTTGCTTGGCATTAATTCTGGCGCCTGTGCAGAGCCCCATTGAGAGCTTCCACGGGCGTTCACGACCAACAGCAATTGTGCTTCGCGACACACCCGGCAGACGACATGGTGGGCAGAGAGCTGTCACGGAGCTTCTACAGAGCCTTTGAGCGCCTGGGAGCCCAGCAAAATCCCCGTTGTGAGCGGGTCGTTCGCCGAGCACCAAAAAGCGCCCACCCCCGGTTGTCACGATGCATCTCAACGACGGTCGCACGCAATGCAGAGGTCTCGGAGGAGACACAAGAACCCTTTACGGCCGCGCCAGAAATTAAGTTCGACAGTGAGGACGCAGGAGCAGGAGCAGGAGCAGGAGCAAGAGGAGGAAGAAAAGGTGGCAAAGACATATTGAGGAAGCTGCGGGTCGTGCCTGCATCGCCATCGTACTTCAGCGCGAAGCCCACCTTCACCGATGATTACCTCTCGCTCTCCGCCCTCCTCCGCAAAGTCGCGACCCTACCCACAATTACGCCTGCCGAGGCGCCCAAGGTGGCATGGAAGAACATCGACCAGTACCGCATCATGACAAACGAACCCGTCAAGACCCAGCGCTATCACAAAATGCTGCATATTCTACGGAGACTGAACTGTATTCACCCGTCCCTCATGCCCGACGAGGTAGTGCACGCAATGCTGCGCTACAAAAAGGCCAGCCAGCCCGGGGATGTAAAGCCGAAGCCGGGGATCATTGACGAACTCGGCCGGGCTAAGGGGGTCGGCCGACGCAAGACCTCATCTGCTGTTGCATGGCTCGTGGAAGGCGAAGGCGAAGTGCTGATCAACGGCAAGTCGCTCTCGCAGTTCTTTGGGCGGCTGCATCACCGCGAGAGTGCCGTTTGGGCACTGAAAGCCTCACAACGGCTCGACAAATATAACCTTTTCGCGCTAGTACAGGGCGGAGGCTCAACGGGTCAGGCGGAGGCATTGACGCTTGCAGTCGCAAAGGCATTGCTGGTCCACGAACCGGCACTGAAACCTGCTCTACGACGAGGTGAGTCGACATCCTTTCCCCCATCCTTGTTGTGCATGGCAAGGCCCCGATTCCTGCGCATTTTATTCGTTCCCAGCTACCCGTCTTCCATCAGTCCACGTGGACACTTCACACGTGTTTGAATGCGTGCTGGAGTTTCCAAACTACCCTACTATGCTTTATGAGCTCGGACACTAACAGCTTCACAGCCGGATGCGTGACTCGCGACCCGAGAAAGGTGGAAAGGAAAAAGCCAGGCCACGTGAAAGCGCGCAAAATGCCGACATGGGTCAAGCGTTGAGTCTTTACCGTTTGTACAATATTTGTTGTTGCTACATCGATTAGTGCATCGATCGTATGAGGATGATCGCAAATGAAGATGAGTGAGATCTGAGCTGGGATACGCCTAGTAGATCTTGTTCTTGCCAAGTAGACTTCGTCCGCTGTCGTCGGCGATGCCGCGCTGAGACATCACGAGCCTTTGCGTAACTTAAAGACGCCTTGCGCCGCGCATACGAGAGAATGATAAAGTCTGATCAACGGGGAAATCTGCGCAAGTAATCAGTTTCAGAAATGCACCTGCGCCCCATACGCAGCAAATCAAAATGCTTTGCACTACAACGCTCGGGCTGTCTTTGAAAGCCTCGGGTTCTCGACCTGTCTCATAATCGGCAGGCCGTAAAGTCGATCCTGCGAGTGCATTTTCAATCACAATCTTTCCCATCGCACCGAGCTCTTGGCAGATTTCAAACCAGGACCACCTAGCCGATGACGAAGGTTTGTAAATTACTCCGGAGGTAGGCTAAAGGAGCGGACAAAATGGCATGACGTTGCGCCCATTCTAATCTGTCCAAGACGGGTCATCCTCGTCGTGCAGCTGAGGTTGATTTTGAGTGCTGAACCTATTTCGCTAAAGATCGCGTTCGCTTTGATCCTTGTTTCGTTATGTCGTGACATATATGTCATGGACACTATGCCGCGATCTGGGCAATAGATCAGATCGGGTTGCCATTCACATGCGCGTAGGGCTCCAAAACTCAAAATCGAACGACACGTTGCCATGAACCGAGCGGTTGTGAAGGATTTGATATTGGGCCCAAGCCTGTCACTGGGAACCTTCCTGGAGCAGGCCAATCGTGTCTCTTGCCATGTCACCGTCGTTCTCGCTTCGATGCGACCGCGTCGTAGCTGCAGTAGACATCGGCACCTAATGCAGAGATGGTCTCAACGGCTAAAGCATGCGGAGCAGGGCTCTGTGCTCTATTGCTCGAAGTAGCAAGGGCGCCGTTCAGTCTGCGCATCGTGACGACAAATTATGGCCCCCTGCACCCACTCGCCCTACGGAGTGCAGCAACATTTCGCGAGTCGAAACAAGCCTGGCACGAGTCGTGAAGGCGGCGGGAGCGCCGGGTCGCGCATCAACGGTGGCTGCTGACTTTGAATGAGATTGTTGTCGAACAAAATGAAACCTTCTCGAAGCGTGTTCGCCGTGGCCCTTCATCATTTAACAAGGCGACGATGCGGGAGCAGGGGCCAATTGATGATCGCCGTTTGAATCGAATGACGCACTCTCGTTTGTGCCCGGCCGAAAGTGGGCTGTTCGAACGACGCTGGTTTCATGAGGCGGGAGCCCGCTTCGCACTGCTCAACGCTGTGCACCTTGATACGACCTTCTCGAAGGTTACAAAGCGCAACGACCCCGGCGGGCCACGTGAGCTGTAATTCATTGATAGCCGCGCAGTGAGCGTGTGGCGCACAGGAGTGCCGCAACTTTGTTAATCCCGCCAGTGGACGTTGCAGATGTCACCAGGATGTAGGTGTGTCGGATGTTGCAGGAAAGAGCTCGGACGCTAAGAAATGGTGTTGTGTGGATGACGGGAACTCTGCGGGCAGGAGCCAGTGAGAAGTGTCGGCAGCAGTCTCCGAGGTGTTGGCTAGGCAGAGAATTCCTGCCTCTCAGCATTGCAAAGAGCTCGTTCTGCTGGCACTGAGTGCGGAGAAACGAGACGGCTGTTGGCTGGGTCAAGATTGCGTCACGCTCTTGCGGCAGCGTGGTAAGGCAGGTGAGCTGTCGACGCGCGTGGTGGCGGGATCGACGAGTGAGGCTGTGGGTGGAGAGCGATCGTCCTTGCGCAATGGACCCCTGCACGCTCAGCGGGATCTTGCATCAAGAGATGAGCGTCCTGATCCAGCATCGACGCCGAAATTTGCCCCTGAGCTTCACACATAGAGGCAGCACTGGGACCAGCGCGTGCTCAGGACAGCTACGGCGCCCATTTTCGGCACCGACACGATGAAGCTCCAGAGGTTCGACAGTCGTTTGATGATTTGGCAGCGAGCAAACGAATCAGCCACGCGCGAGGGCCGGACGACGTGGTGCATGAAACATGTTCGCGACGAGCGGGGAGTAGGCTGCTCATGCTGCGAATGACGGTCCTGGTATTCGGCCCCTTTGCTGCGCAGCCGTGCTTGTCAGCAAGGCCGCACGCCGCAGAGCCATGTGCACGCAGCCGGGAGTTACTCGGTCGCAAAGAGCCGCCAAGCCCAGCTGGGTGAGAGGAGGTGTTCTCGAGCTCCTGTGGACCCGCGCGGGGCGGAATCGCCCAGAGAGAGCCAACGGTGGTGACGGCCGTGTCAAACGTGTCTACTGTGTACACCACAGGCAGGGCCTTGGGCCAGGCGTGCTCGTTCGCTGTGAGGCCGCCAGACTCTCCGACGACGACGACCACGCAGCCAGACGCGACGATGCCCTGCAGAAATGGCTGCCCAGCCGCAGATCCACCACAGTCGATCTCGTAACCGTGGCTTGCAGGGTATCTCTAGCCCCGCCATGGCCTTTCGGGAATCGGAGACTTCGCAGGTACGCTGTCGTCGAGCGCCCACCGAGACGCCCACCGAGACGCCCTCACTCGCCAGCTTGCCAGTCCGCCCGGCCCTGCAGCCACCCACTTCTTCAGGTACCCAGCTAGTCTAAACACCCCGGCCTAGGTATTTACAGACTGCCTCGCCGGCCGTGGCGCGTTGGCGAGTTCCTTTTTGCTTCCCACACACTGCCTGATGCTCTCCCAATGTGGCATCTCTGCGCCCTCACTTCCAGCCCGTCCCCTCCTCGTCACCTCACAGCTACCCCAGTCGCCTCGCACATCCCCCCACTCTACCCTCGCCCAGCATCAGACCGGACGTCAGCCCTGGCCAGCCACGAGCCGACGTCTGCTGCTCTGCGCCCGGAGTGACGCTCGCTGCACGGGCTCGTTCGTTTCCGTGAACATTGCCATAAAGCCCATCAAGTCCTGCTCCGGTGGGCCCAGCGCGTAGCTTGACTATTCCTCTTCTGCCCCGGCCCGCCCGCTCTTCGTTCTGCCTGTGCTCGGTCCGACCGCTTCACTTCGCTCCTGCATTTGCTCTCGTCGCCCAGCGCGCATGCCAGTCAGGGCAAGAATCGTGAAGAGCGCCAGGCTACGTTAGGGCCGTTAAGCTACCGGAACGCAGACGTTAAGCTGTTTGAGACGATCTCTTAGTTCGCCCTCCACTGCGTCCGACTCGTTCACGTTGCGAGCTGCTGCAAGGTTCACCCTTCAAACACCTCACGCACAAGTCTCGCCTCACCACCAGGCCAATCGCTGCCAGGGTTCTCCACGCCTGCCGCCGGCGGACCTTTCTTGTCATTGCCAGGCTACGTGTCTAGCTGCTTCGCAGGCACGCACGCATATTCTCCAACATTTCCGCATCGGGACGCCAAATTCCGGGTTCTTTTGCACCATTGTCAGACATCCTCGTCGCAACCCGAGCGAGGATACCCTGGGTTCTTTTCACGCGTCAGCGAGGATTTGCGCCAGCTACCATCTTGTAGAATTGGGCTCCATTGGCGGTAGTGTCAACGCGCCTGGTCGGTGTTTATATTCATCCCATAGGGCTTCGAGCATTCCCAACCATCCGATTCGGACGTCACTCACTCACCACCACTCGGCTTCTCTCCAGTCTCTTTCTCCTGACTCTTCCCGTTGCGACACACCAATCAGCCCTAGCATTCTTGCGCACCTGCAAGACATTCCACTCCACCATCCGCCTCTTCACGACTCTTGCGCTGCCCCTCCACAGCCCTCCCAAAGCCTGCAAGCTGGCCAACTACGCGACTCCGCCAGTCTCGCCCTTGGGGTATCGGGCACTCGAACCGCCCTTCAGTCTGCAGCTCAAAGGCCGGCTGGGTGGGATGGACAATGACCGTCGGCCGCGGCAGAACCCTTCAGGTTACGCGAGCCAGCAAGGCACGCTCCTTCCACCACAGGCCTCATATCCCGTGGTAAGCGCATCCGACCGCTACAGGCAGGCGCCCTTGTCTGCGCCTGCCCCACCCACCTCTGCTGCTGCCCCATCTGGCGGTCGCGCCTCGTCGAGTTACGGTTACGCTTACGGGGAAGGTTCACAGTTCGGCTCCTCCATCCAGCCCTCCTATGGCGCGCAAGACTACAGCGCCGGCCAGCAGCAGTCTCCGCAGCGCGCCTCGCAGCAGTACTCGCCCTACGGCCAAAACGTCATGTACGGTGTAGCTGGCGCGCAAGGCTCAGCATCGGGGTCGACGCAGTATGAGCCTGTGGAACAGTACCAGCAAAATAGGGACTCGGCCATTCAGGTCCTGAGCACCGGCTTTGGGGTCGCACAGCCGCAATACTACGAGAGCGGGCCTACGAGCGCGCCTGCCTCTGCACTCGCATCGCAGAACGTCCCTTCACAGTACCCCTCCTTGGGATATACAGCAACGCAAACCCAAGTCGGACGAGAACCACTTGCACCCGCCTACTCTACTGCTGGCATGACCGACCCTCACCAGCCGACTGCCCAAGCGGGCTATTCACAAGGCAGTTATAGCGAGCAGCAAAGTGGCGGCAACGAGTTTGACGTCTTCTACAATCGCTACCAAAACGAGCTCAAGCGCACCTTTGAGCACGTGCGGGATGGCCACCTCAGCGAAGCTGCCCAACAACTGTTTATGCTTTCGGATTGGGTTCTCCACTATGCGGAGACTCTAGGTGAGTCTCCCTCTGTGCGCCATGCGGGACGGGCAGCTGAATTGACTACAGGCCTAGTGCGCGACGACGAGAACCACTACTCGCAGCGATTAAAGCTCTGGGAGGAATTCAACACCTGCTGGCTTGCAACACTGCAGAAGCAGAAGACCTTCTCACAAGAAATGGTCGCCACAGGCCAGCGACCACAGCCTCCGAAATCGCTGATCGAGTACGACTTCCTCGAGAAGATGGGCACGCAGCTAGTCAAGCACTGCGATAATATGGAGAAACACGGTCTTGTTGACTACCAGATGGGTGTCTGGGAGGAGGAGATCATTGCGAGTCAGTGCCACACTTTCCACCTTTATAGGCGTCATTTGCTAACTAGCACTGCAGTGCTGACAACATGCCTTGATCTTTTAGAAGAAGTCGGTGCTGGATCCTCCGCTCAACGACCTTCGTCGACGTCGCGGCGACGATGATGACCCCTCGCTCTGATGTCGATGTTCTCCTGAGTGGCTTGTCATAACGCCACCTCACAAAGCTTCGCCTCGCGTTGACCTCATTCACAAGAGGTGCACTTCACCAAATATGGTGTGTATTTGTTTCATCCGATGACTCGCGGACACTTCTCTTTCCTGTGTACATTTACTGCATGCGTATCGCTTTGACACACTGTTTCATTATTGCTATCTTTTACTTCTATAGACGGCAACAGGTATCCACACGACAGATGATGCCTTCCAGCGAGGCATTCCGCATATTGCTTTTACTGGTCGCCGAAAGCTACATCCATCGGCATACTGGCCTCTATGCGGACGACCCCACTTCATGTTACGAGGGCTGCAAATTTCTGCAGCCACCTTCGGTCTCATATCTCCTTCTGGTCTTACACGCATGAAAATAAGAGGGGGCATGAGTGCAATGTTTTCTACTGCGTTTTGTGGATAATTCTGGCATGTTGGTCTCTTTGGATGCGGCAATGGATACGAGCAAGATTTATGTGGCATTTTTGTTAATGGGAATCATGGTTGCTTTTCCGGCAGTTTCAATCATGGAAGCGTGGTAGGCCGACGCAGGCGTTGGGAATCCTTACTACAAGGGAATACGATAATGAATGGCAAGATGTGCTGGACGAACGGCATTTGGGAACCGAGGCATGGATGCTGCGGAGCATCACCGAAATCACCCCTGCTCACGTTGAGCGTCCGGTGATGCTGGCTGACAACGCAGCAACTGCTGGAGTACCCAGAAGTGCTGATCACTTAGCCCAGTCTTGGGCATCAAGGAACCTTCCTAGAGCCTGAGTCCGAGCTGGCAGCTGTTAGTAAAAGTTGGGATCTTGGGCGAGCTTCGCGAACGCAAGCACGACCGCTGCATGATTGGGCAGTAAGGTCGGGCAGCATTGTAGCATAGGATCGAAATCGTACTATAGACAAAACTTCCACTACTATGACTTCAGCTTCATTGCGACTCTGCCTGGAACTTGGCAGAGCTGGCGACTACAATGCTTGTGGTCGACTGCATTTGCAGTGTCGTTGTGTCACCCGGCCGTCGCTCCTTCCCCTTCGGAGGCAGGGACCCTTGTCCTTGAATCCTTCTCGCCTCACGATGCCTCGTCCACATCTACTCAAGAACGCCATCGAAGCCTCACGTATTGACAGCGCCGCCATCAGAACGCACATGATCGTGTTCCTTTTGCTCGGATTGAGGCGTCGAATCAGCTACACCATACAGCTGCCGTACTCTGGCGTGTACATGCGCGTCACGAGTCAGAAGTAGAGCAGGACTGGTGGCGTCAATGGTATCCTGAAGAAGCAAGTACGCAACCATTCCTGCGGATACATTGAAACCAGATCGGCGTATGCGCCTCCTGGCTTTATTGATTCCCAATGGACGCCCTCTGGTTCATCACATCTCGTCACACTGCAGCTTACCCCAGGGTGTCATCGCCTATGTTGGCGGCCGAAAGAGGACGGCGATCATACAGATCGTGGTATAGGTGCAGTATCTCCAATACTTCGGCGAGAGCCTCGAGACGCACTACTCCGTCGTGTGCAATCTCACATTGGCCAAAATCACGGGCGCATATCGCGTCGCAGCCGCACAGTGTGTTGTCAGCTTGGATCCACACGAATGCATGCTGCCGCTCACATTTGAGCGGGATAATTCGCCGGGCCCAGCATGAGCTGCGCGAGGCATCCAACTTCTGGCCGCAGCTGCTATTCCTGGGGCATCTTTGCTTCTGGCGACCTGTCATTTTATTTCAAATCGCCTATGGGTGGTTCGCCACATGCGATTGTGACGCTGCAACTAGCAATCTGCCAATAGGCGCGCACACAAAGTTCCTGCCCAAGGGAGACGAGTAAGATCTGCTTCGTCTCCGGACGGCTGGGTGCACGCATCGGGACTGAGCTGCAGCATCATTCAGGTGACGGCGGAAAATGAACCATTTCAAGCCTGCATCGTCCTCGGGCTATTCACGCGGCGCTCGGCATGCACTGCATGTTTTCTTCCCGAACCAGGTAATGCTCGAGTCAAATTAGCACGCGCGAATGCGGCTCCACGGCATTCCAAACCAGAGTTGCAACAGTCGGAGATCCCTGCGTAACTCCAGCGCATCGGGCTTATGCAAGGACACAGTTGTGAAAGTGTCCAAAATCTTTCCCATTTGCTCCTGCACACAATGTCGAACACTGACTCGTGCACAAATGAAACCATGATCCTCATGCACCGTGCGACAAGGACATCCAAGTCACGCAGCAGTTTTCGATACTTCTCAAACACTTCTCGAAGTCCGATCTCATACAGGAACGGTTTACCTTCGCGCAACCCTTATTTCGCAGATCAGGCGACGCAAGGCACATGGGACCCTGCACCCTTGTGTTTGTTACCGTAATTACCCTTTCCCACTACCACAGCAGACGCGGCGTTGCGCTCGACCAGACAACTGGTACTGCGCATTGTTGTCACTGGGCCCGCATGAGGTCACAGAAACACCGGATGCTTCACGCAGAGGTATGATTACTCTCCAAAGTGTCCTGCTGATCACATGTGCATTCCACCGAGGGCACGGCAGATTACTAGCACTCACTTTTGGTCTTGGCACGCGAGCGAAGTGATGAACACGTCGCACTAACAAGGCCACGGCATGGCGCTCGGCAGGTACCGCAGTTTGACATGCGACACCACTTCGACCCTGGAATGGAACCATAGAGATGGTTTTATGAGCATGGCAGCCACTTTTCGTGGCAAGGTAGCACATGACTTGCATGACTCCTCAAGTCTGCATTGCGTTTATCTACGGTTGGCAATTTGAGGACACGGGTTTGTCTCAAAAGGTCACGTCACTACTACATATGACTTTGAGTCATGGACAGCGAAACTCGGTCAAAAAGCATCGATAATCTTACGCAAATGAGCTGCGCAAATGATGTCTGGACGAGTTTGAACGGTCTGAGTGGCCTGAGCGAGAGCGCGAATGTGCGTGCCGAACAGCTTCCCGAGGCTTCGAATTTTGAATTTTCCATGCAACCACTAAAGGAGGCAATGAGCATCAGCACGCACGATTTCCAGATGCGCCTATACTGGTTGCATTGCAGTGTCGTGGGCTAACGCTCATTTGTATACTCCACAATGCTGACGTTAATGCTGTTTACTTACACCTTATTCTTCATTTGTCCATAAGAAATGTCACCTGAATCTGGCCACGATAGTCGACTATACATACGAAAAGGTTCGTGTTTGTGAGTCGCAAGGTCCGTGCAGAATTTGGCGAGGGTCTGCAACTCGACAACAACGAGCTCCTTTGCAGCGTCGATCTAGCGCTGCTAGAACTCGCCCCTACAAGCTGACGAAACACATTTGTGCAACTACAATCGTAAGCATAGTAATACGAGTTCTAGAGATGGTGACTGACAATTACCAAGATCGCGGCACCATGGCGGGTCCTCCCGCACACTTCCGGTTCCTCGATCTTCCGGTGGACTTACGCCTCATGGTCTACGAGCGATTGCCGGTGGAGACGCGTCACCTGCCTTTTGGTTCCCCCAGCAAGCGACGCCCATTGAATCTGGTGTGGTCAATCATTCCTGGCGTCACCATTCTCCGCGCCTGTCGTCGAATTTACGAAGAAGCCGCGCCTATACTGGAGCCGAGACTGCGCTCACTGCGTGATGGGCCTCTTCGCGTGACCTCAAGTGCATTTGGAATTGACAACGGGCACTTGCATTTGCTCGCTGAATATGCCGTCGGATGGGGCCAACAACCCGACCGTGAGATCTTCGAGGATCCATACCCCGTTGAATTGTACGACTACATGCATCACTATGCTGCAAAGACCGGAGAAGTGCACATCGAGATCGCAGTGGGCAACGTCCGAAGTATCGATATCGCCGATGAATCGGCAGCAGAGCTTCAAAGCGATCAATTTTTCTGTGATATCTTAAAATTCAAGTCCAACGGCCATTCGATTCATAGCTACCAGTGCATGGGTCTTGACGATGCATATGTGCCCAATGTCAAAATATCATTTCGGCCTGCTCTCTGGACTACGGCTGCGACAGAAAGCTTGCTCTCTCGACCTGATTTACAGGACCTCAAGTGGGACGAATACGGCGGGGGTTCGTGGCCTGAAATTCTCCTTGGCGACGTCATCTATGGAACAGAGTGGCAGAGGAACTGGAAGGRGGGCGAGCGACAGTGGTGACGAGCATGTTTAAATATGATGTGGAACAAGCCGGAAAGACGGATTTGCTTTTGATTTCATAGCAATCTCACTGGAAAGAGACTTCACCTTGCAGACCATTTCTGGTATCAGAGGCTTGAGGATGAATATTTGACTATCCAATGGCATAACAATCCAGACTAAGTAGAGTAAATACTACAAGGCAGACTTAAGAGGTCGAGTCACACTTTCTAAGCTCGAGGTCTTGTGTTAAGGTGAATGAATAGAGGTTGTGAAACGTTCAACTACCAATAATGACTAGGGTCGCTTTGCCATATCCTAGCACTTGTCTGCTCTTACAATTCTGTAATTGTATCTAGGAGCCCGTACTCACTCACTGGCAGTATTTTACTACAAAAGCTTTAGGGTGCCCTTGTCGTTCATAACTGGTAACTGCTCATTCACCGTAGATCGCGCAAGTCTTAACACTCACGTGAGAATCACTGCGGGTGCGATAATGATATCCGGTCGCGGCTGCTGCTGATATCTTGCTCTCACCTTCTACAAAGGGCACGTTGACTTACTCCACCCAGATCCAAGCCAACTCACTTGTTTCCTTTGACCTTGCAATTGATCTTCCACTCATTGATCAATCTTATATCTGAGTTATACCACCCAAACACCCGCCAAATCATTTATCTCTTTTCAACCTCGCAATTGATCTTGCAACCATCGACGACTCTTACATCACCTGCTCTGGGTCTCCGTTCCCCACGTATACCAAGCGTGTCCGCCTGCTGGCCTCGATAACATGTCGGATCCACAGCCGTTCCGCTTTCTCGACCTTCCGACGGAAATACGCCTTATGGTGTATGAGCGCTTGCCTACCATGATCACGCATCACTCCACTGCCTATTTTGGACTTGAATTACCGCGTCTGCCGGTCCTTGTTTATTCGACTATTTCCGGTATCAATATCCTGGCCACTTGCAGCCAAATCAACAACGAAGCGGGCGCCGTTCTCAGACCCAGACTAACTGATATGCGAAAGTCTCCGGTCCGCATGATTGTTGATTCGAGACACATGCGGGACAGTTATTTCGATTATTGCATCAGGATCCTGAAGTGCTTGTCGCACGGCGACCTGAAGTGCAGCCACATCAAAGACTTGCCGACCATATTCGCTCAGGAAGAGCCCTGCTTCAAGACGCACACCCATAAAACGAATGTGTCCTCGCACCTGGAAACTCGGCATGTTGAAATCGCATGGAAAGCCCCAAAGGACCCCGACAAGCTCGATGACGCCGTCGGCGATCTGGGTCTCAACTTTGATAACTTCTGTGACGATGCCAAATATTACCTTGGCGGTAGATACGAATCAATCGTGAAGATCCGTGTTCGACCGGCTTTGCTTGCATCACACGGAAAGGCGGTATTCGAACGCATTCAGCCTTTCGAGAGTTCACCTTTCTGGACTAATTACACACCAAAACCGAAGCAAGCTACACTCAGAATCGAGGGAGGCGATTACATCGAAAAAGAAGAGTGGCAGAAGGACTGGGCAGAGGGCGAGCGGTTCGATCAAGGGCTGTTCGAACTAAGTGGCTGAAGCTGGAGTCCTTTGGCGACGATGCAAGTAATTGGAGTATGACACGGGTACGAGGTCAGGCATGAATGCGATTATGCTCGCTTTACTAGGGCATAAGTGGTTGGAGTTGATTTTTCGGTCATGTTTTGCGGTTACGGATCTCATGCAATGGACATTTGTTCAGCCTCGGGATAATGGAAGACGTCCTTGGTTCAAGTGTGGGCCTGGTATTACAGGCAATTCTTTTCTACGACTGGTGTCGGCAGCTACTACACCATTACCATGATGCAAGGAAGTGGCATCTCATGGTAGTGATTCGAATCAAAAAGTCCTCTCAAAGTCCTCATCCACTGGCTCCGGATACCCATCCAACTCGCCTGGATCCGCCTTTGCCACAATCGTCGGCTATCAGAGTCAGCAAAGATGTTTTTACTGCGTAGTCTTGAAATCAAACTCACTGTGCGCATATCCCCCTTTCTCTTCACCCTCCACGCCCCATGCTTCCCACCATCCCCAATCCTAGTCTCCTCCTGCACATACGATGCCTCAATCAAGTCCTGCTTCCAAACTCCCGCCAACCTCCTCACTACCTTCTTCAACCGTGCCCCTCCCTCCTGCACAACAAATCCATCAAGCCAATACTGCAAATTTTCCCACACCGCATCAGGTAAATCCCACCTGGAAATATCGCCCACATGAGCAAGAACATCAATCTCCAACTCCTCCACCTCAGGCAACTTCTCCAAAACTTTCCCCACCGCAAACGACACAGCATCAGGTTTCGGCGGCGCTGACTCGTCAATCCTCATACGTCCATTCACCATCTTCGTACTCCGAGGCCGCGACCCATTCCACCAGTCGAATCCCGGCCACACGACCAAGCGCAATTTACGCGTCCCCTGGAGTAAAGGAAGCAGCGCGAGAAAGCGCGGCGACAAGTCTTCGCGCACGGGAATCGCATACCCGAATCGCCCGCGTTGAGCACGCTGCGCTTCCAGCGTGATACGAATACCTACATCGTTCAAACGCTCGGCTTCCCCGTCTGCGCCAGTGCCGAGGCGTTCTGCGAGGTACCAACTTGGTGGCCGGGTTTCAGATAGCGGAGAAGCAAGTGGTAGGGGGGTAGAGGACAAAGATGCGATGATGTGGTTGTGAACTTGCAGACATTCGGAACGGAGCTGGCGACATACGCCGAGGATATTGGGAGCGATGCGCGAAGGGAGGTGGATTCTTGTGTCGATGTAGGGCTGGGCGTCTGTGGCGGTGCGGTGCAGGTTTGCGGTGTTGGGTTTGGAGCTGGATGTGTAGACGAAGGCTGGGAGGATGAGGTGGGTGATTATTTCGTCGCGGAGTTCGCGGGGCAGGGATAGGAGGGATGTGGGTTTGGACATGATTAGGAGTTTTGAGGACGTGTGTAAGGTGATTGGGATGCTTGACGGATTGGGGTGAGAGGTGTTCACGGGTGCCTTCGTATTGCAGACGGTGTGGAAATGTTTCGCGATGCACGTTTGTTGATCGTGCAAAGACGCGTCGAATGGTGGGGCGCGGGTTGCCTGATCAACAACGATTACTGGGTGTCATGCTTGGAGGTTCGTTCCATTATTTTTTGTGTTGTTTCAAGATCAAGTCATCTGGTTTCTGTTCGTGATCTACATTGAGTGTTGGACGGATACCTAGGTACTTCCAAGTTGGTGGAACATGTGTGCATTCAGGATGGTCACGATGACCTTGTTCAGCATGATGAAGCACATGTAGATTTAGTACTGATAGTATGGCTGCACTCCCACTCTATTACCTTCTTTGCAGTTTGACATACATCTAACTCTATTCGTGGCGATAAAGTGTGGCGGTGCGTGGGATGCAGGGCCTGGGGGAGCCGAGATCTGGGGTCGGTGGGTGGTTCGCGCCCATGACATCGGTGCAGCGGGGCTCCTCCGCGTTTCTTCAAAGAGTTCTGGCGGCTTAAGCTCAAGCTTGTGAAGAAGCACCTTCGCAGCGACAGCTCGTTTTTCACATGCGCCCATCCGCCACCTCCGAAGCCGCTCGCACACATGACATGTAGCTGAGAATCGTTGTGCTTCGACCCGTCACTCCTCACCCGCTTCAGCATTATCCTCGCGATTTCCCGCGCTGCGACAGCGCCTTCCGCAGACGCGTCTTTCACCAATTATCATCTCGCGCAATTGCCGCGCCATGGCACGCAGCGACAGACACCAGGACGACGTCACGAATCACCATGTGAGGAGACAGCAATCCTTGCGCTCTTACCGCGAACTAGAGAGCGATGCCAGCGACAGTGACGGTGCAGCAAACACTACTGAGACAGTACGTCAACGTTTGCTCACTGCAACCATTCCCATGTCTTCTTAGCCTTCTATTATATGATGAGTCGGCAATAACTCTGTTTATCGTCGCTGCTAGTATCCTGTGGACTTTTGAAGGCAATCAAGGTACCATGCTTCAGTGGTACTGAGTCTGACGTCGCACAGCATCCACAGCCCACCCTGAATCGAGGCAGCAGTTTGCTCACCGAAGCTTCTCACGAGCCTGCTACAGACCAGCACACTTCGACACCTCTCTTCGGACCCCTCCGCACCTTTTATTTTCCTGCCGCTCGACACGCACCCGTTACCGAGCCTAACGTAAGGGATCGAGGTAGCCGCGGTTTCCTCTTTCTCAATAACAGACGGCCTGGAGGTAGAGACTCTGCGGCAGCTTCTCCCCCACGAGAAAACACTGCGCGGAGACGGCAGAGTGTTGGCAACAACAGGACCGCACACCGGTCGCCCTATGAACACGATCTCGCCTCAACGTACGAGCACGCCCTTGTACGCGACGAACGCCCTGAGGCACAACCAAACGACCGTCGACCCCGGCTTCGGCGGACCTTGTCAGGAGACACGTCGAGCTTACCAGAACATTCAAGCACTCGGAACCACTACACTGACGACTTCGAGGAGCATAGAGAGGAGGTCGAAGAACAGATCGCACTGCTAGCCGAGCGCAGTCGATTCTCCTCCTTGGACGATTCAGCCTTGGATGCGTCATCCTTCAGTCCTCTACGCGGCTTCATGGCTGGGTCTACAAAACGCTCGCGGGATTGGCTCGAGCATGCGGACGGGAGCAGCGTCCAACGCACTTTGAACAGCCAAGGCGCTGTCGCTGCCTTGATCTACCGTCACAACACTCCAGATCCGGATGCCAACGATGTTTGGCCAGAGTTCCGCAGCGCTGCAAAGCTGCCGGCTCATTACCACTTTCTAGACAAAGATACCGACCCAGTCCCAAACTCCAAGTCCAAGAGGCGACCGCTAAAAAATGTCAAGAAGAACACGACCAAGAGCAAGAAAGCGAAAGAGCAAGCTGCGGAGCCTCGAGACGCTCCCGCCGGCCGTCCGGCATGGAACTTGCCAGTCGAGCTCGTGGAACTAATCGCAACACACCTGAATCGGGACGACATCAAGTCTTTACGCATGGTCAGCCGAGAGCTCAACTTCTATGTGTCGCAAGTCATATTCAAGACAGTCGTTGTACCGTTCAATACAGAGATATATGGAATGCTCGGACAAAGTCAGAAGCCAGATCTCAAGGGCAAAAAGCGAGCCAAAGTCGCGAAACCAGGGTACTCATGGAAGAACGCTAATGGTGATGAAGTGTATGATGGCCACGGCTTAGATGTGTTCAAGGGATTCGGAAAGCATATCTTGCGATACGGCATGAGCTTCGAAGTCAACGAAGACTCACTATCTCAACCACCAGCCAAGTCTCTTACCGAGAAAAAGACGAGCTTCTGGGGGAACTACGACTGGCCTTTTGAAGAGTATCGGAGATTCGACGCGGTAGCAGGGCTCGAAACAGCGGCCGACGAAACACCTCGCATGAAAATTGCATTCTCTGAACTTACAAGAGTCAAAGAGCTGGCATTGTCAGTCGATAGTGGTCTCGGCTGGCTCAATGGTCCCGATAGATCTATTCGTGCGCGGATACTGCAAAGACCGCCAGCAGTCTTTGGCACTCTCAAGGCTGTTCCAGATCGTCGCGCTCAAGCACAGCAGGAGCTTTGGGACCACATCGTGAGACGCCACCAGGCTTCTGGTCAGGATGTTCGCCAGGCAACACTTTTTCGATGGACTACTAATCGTCCTGTATCCGAATTAGAAGAAAGTAGTATGCTTGCGGAAGAACAGCCAACGATGCCATATTTGGACACGCACCTCATCCGCGAAGCGACTCCACACGAGACCACTGAAGTACCGGCGCCATCATCCTTTGACGATCCAGAAGTGCTCGATCGTTTCGTCCAAACACCAGCCTCCACCGGCGCTGGTATCCTCTTTTCCTCCATAACTCCACCAACTGATGCCAGCCAACTCATGAGTCCGATTATACCAGCACACCTGACCAAAGCCCAGAAGGAGTGGCTACTTGAAACTGAATGGGCTCAGCGCGCCTTCATGTCTTCGTACATGCTCTCAATCATTGACAACCCAGTAACCTTCACTCCAGTACATACCTTGACCATCTCTAGGCTGTCGGACCGCTACCTGCCATCACTGAATAGACCCGATTTCTGGGATGCCCTTCCCAACCTCGTCAACCTTACACTTATGGTCATTCCTGGATGGCGCACAGTGCACAAAGACGAAGCCGGCTTCGTAGATACACCAAGAATCAATCCCAATACCGGCCTGGACCCTGTCTGTGAGCTCCTCGCTCAACACATCGCTCCAAGGTCCAGAATACAGCAGCTGAGGATTGGCTGGATCGGCGGTGGAGAGCACGCGGAAGGTCTTCATGCCCGGAACAAACTCATTATGCCTGCGCCTTTGATGCCTTTGGGCGTACGTGCCGAGAACAATGGTGTAGTCACGTCGGAATGGATGTCAGAAACAGATCCCAAGCGACTATGTGCCGCCTTACTACACTTCCCACATGTAGAGCGCTTGGTGCTAAGGAATTGCTGGATAACGCCCGCAGCACTGCTCCAATTCGTCCAGATTCACGACGCCTTGGCTCTGAAGCAGTTGGTCTTGGAATCCGTATCCTTGACTGCAATCTTGCGGCCCAACGCTAATGTTAATCAAGTGGCACAGCCTCCTGCTGGAGGTGCACCACCGATCGCTGGTCTGCTCGGAGGAAATGTACTCTTCAATGCATTCAACAATCCAGGTGCACCTGCGGGGCAGCCTCAAGCTCCACCACCTAACAATAATCAGCTTCTGCAATGGCTTGTTCAGAGCCTACAAGGGCAATTGCAACAGTTGCAGGCAAATGCTACAGGAATACAACAACAGAACCAAATTGCAGCCCTGCAAGCACAACTACAACAGCAGATTATGCTCCTTCAAGCCCAAAATCAGCAACAAGCACAAGTAGCGGCTGCAGCCCCCACGCAGAACCAGAACGCGCCGAACCCCCAGGCGCAGTTGCACGCGGGTGCAAATCAGCAAACTGTAACAGCTCTTGCTGCGCAAGTTCATACGATGCACCAAATAGTCGCAGCTCCTCCACAGCCAGCCCAGCATCCTGTTCAGCAGTCGCCCGCAAATCCACAGGCACTACTTCATTCGCAGCCCCGCGAAGGCTCCTGGCTCAGCATCATTGACATGATCTCGCCCGGTACGAACCTCAAGGACTTTGGCTCTGCACACTCCAAGGCCGATCCCGACCGTCAGTCGTCTCTGCAGTTAATCGAGTTCGTCTCATGCGGATACGCCAAGTTGCCATATGCCACGTTCGATCAAGCAGCAATTGATGCGGGACGCGGTCTAGCGGCTGCAGTGCGCTATCCAGTCTTCACGAAGCGACAACAAGCCCTGGCACCTGCCATGATGAGTGCTAAATGGAGCCATCTTGGCGAGATCGTGCAAGAGGTCGATGGCACGGAGCTATCAACGCTTGATGCTGCGTGGGATCTCAAGACTGGCTGGGAAGACGCAGAAGAAGCACGAGCTGTGGAGTTTGACGGTCTGCTTGCTGGTGGGACTGGCCGCTTCACGGGCAAAGTCCAGGCCTCGGACAAATTGCGAGTTGGAGACGAGGCTGGTTCTGCGAGTTAGTGGACTGTCGCGCGCTCTTCTGGCTTGAAGATTTTGTACTGATACGTGAACTTAGCCTTTGATGATTTGTCGGCCTCCATGTCGAGCTTGAAGCTCAGATGGGAGCGTGGCAATTGAGCTCGAAGCAGCTCGTATGTGTGATGAAGATTATGATTGGGAAACACTGGCTGGATTGGGCGCGGACTCTCTGGTAGATAGTCGTGCTTGGAGACATGCAGTGTCTGGATGGTATCTTGGGCTTGGGTTGATTGTGTTTTCACGAAGATGAGAAAGGCGGCTAAGTCTGCTAGATAAAAGATTACTATATGATATCCCTTCACAACCTACACCGTAGCTTCCACTCGCAATCGTTATTCCCGCATTGTTGCATGTCGAACCAGGGTCGCCATATAATCGCATATCAGAGATTTTTGACACAACGAACAAAGTAATCCGATAGCGTCTAACGAGCAGGATATTTGACAATCTAAAAGAGCTAGAATCTATCTCTCTATATATCTACTATCTCGCCACCCCACCCAACCAAATCCACCTCTCTTCACGCATACCCAGAAGGCTCAGCCTCCACCGGCAACGTCGGCTCATCCAACCTTGAACCACACGCCGCCTTCCAATTCTTCGGCGTATACTTATCAACAATACTCTTAAACGCTTCCAGCGTGCAAAACGTCGTGTCGCCATCCAAATGCTTGCCCGCGGCTTTACACCCGGGAACCTGCATGATCTTGTCATTATACCGTATCCGCACGTAGTGATCGTGCAGCTGGTCTTTTTGCGCTTGTGTCAAGTCTGTAAGCGGTTTGCGCGCAATCCCGTCGGGCTGGATGGTGGTGTTTTGTTTCGTACTGCTGAAAAGCGACGTCCACCAGCTTTGTGGCTTTGGACTCGCTGTCTGAGCAAGTGGCTGCGATGAAAGTTCGGGGGTGGTAGTTCGTCGTTTGCGAAACATCTCAAATGCAATGTGGCTTGTGAACGGCGGCCATTTCTCGCCTTCGAAGGCGCCGAGACTGACGAGTGCGGCCGCGAGCGTGGTGTCGTGACACCCGCTCATGGCGAATTTAATATCCGTTTCGCCGCCGCGACCACGGCCGAGGGTGCCGGCGTGGTCGACGTCGCCGATTTCAACAAGGCCGTCGGTGCCGTTGCGCTCGACGCTGCCGACCATGCGCGAGGTGATGTCGCCCATGAGACCGCCGATGCCGAGCATGCGGTACTCGATGGATTCGTTGTAGCCTTGGAACCATTCCTCGACGGCGATCTTGTCGATGATGGCGCGGGCTTTGGGGTCGTAGAATTCCTTGGGGAGTTTGGTGGCGGGGCCGTGGGCGTCGGTGGCGTTGATGGTGTCCATGATGCCGGAGAGACGGGGGCGGGAGTCGACGGCTACGTTTTTTTGGTCGGGCATGTGCTTGGACAGGGCTTTGGAGAGGTAGTTCATGTCGTCGGTGTCGTTCCATCGCTCGGCGGCACGTTGTGCAAAGGCGCGACTTAGAAGTGCGAAGCGTCTACAGCTTGCGTCGTTAGGGAAGAGAGTCTCATCGGCGGGGGTTCGTGTGATGATAGTTGGCGGTGGGAAGTCTGCTGTGCGTGCGGACGGCGGGTAGAATCCCCAGAATGCTTGCTGAAGCGACTCCAACGCGCGTGGTATCGGCGTTGCCCGGAGGTAGATCATGTCGCTGTCGGCAATGAGCCGGGGCATGAAATGCAGCTGTTCAACGTAGAGATGGCGAAGACGTTGGCCGAGAGCGAGGGTAGTCTCTCGACCTTTGTCGGTAAGTTCACCAGGTTGGCAGATAGCATCGAACTCCCCGCTTGGTCCAGATGCAATGGCTGCGTAGGAGTTTCAGTCACTGAGAATAGTGAATGTTGAGCACCCAATGCTTACCGGGACCGTCATCTGGGCCAAAGGTCTCCAACCGGCGGCGGAACTTGAGCGAGTCCCAGTCCTTGGTGCTCTTGATGACACTGGTCAACTGTCGCGCGTGGTTGCAATAAGGCCAATCTTTTCGGTCAGGGGTGTTCTTGTCTCGGTACCAATGTGGTCTTACAAGGTCTTAAGCCAGTCTACACATACATTAGGCACGGTGTAGTTTTGAGACTTAATTTAGCTTACATTCTGGAAACGTGGGGAAACGGGCGAACGTTCTCCATGGCGGAGGAGCTATACAAGGTCAGTACCAACCGGTTTCACCATGTTACACGGGCGATATGCATACAATCTGGACGAGCTGCAACTCAAGCTCTTTCGGATAAAGCTTATCTAGCTCTTCCTGCGAATAGGATTGCCGTGGTACAAAGGTCGTCATGGTGGCGCCAAAGGACCGTAATTATGATCAAGAGGGGAGAAACAGCACAAAAAAAGGTATCTTCCGTCCTCAACGTCTTAAAGAGCACAGTGATATGTTTGGCGGTAAGAGTCACTTGGGCGGAGGATTTCCGTCACGTGTTACGTCATTGGCTCGCGGCGTCTCATTGGACGTGCACGAGCTAAATGAATCTGCACCAACGCGCCGCCAAAGCTCGCAGACGACCCGCATGCTCGCGTGCACAAGACTGACATTGGCGATACTGGCAAACTTGTAGCATGCTTCTCGTTGGACAGAAACCATGATCTGCCGCAGATAAACAGGGTTTCTTCGTGGTGGGTGCGCTTTCCAATGTCGTGACTATGTACTTATGGATTATGCAGCACCGTGTAAATAGCCAGCGGAGCTATGTTAAGCTCTTACATCTGCAGACAATGCCGCTATCGGCTCTCCCGACGGATTGCGCCTGCCCGTAGTCTTCAATGGCAGCCAAGGGCTACGTTCTTCTCGCTGCGGCAAAACAAACCTCCGGCCAACGACGAGCCCACACAGTCTGCCCCGGCCAACGAAGAGCCAGCTGGCGCAGGCGAAGGGGATGACAGCCAACCTCGAATACCCATTAGATACGAGGTGGAACGAAGGCAGCCACAGCAGAGCGCGGGCAGGTACTCGAAACACGTATTGGATGGGCCAGAGGGGAATGCGGAAACATCTCCAAGACACCAACGCAACACATGGGAAGCCAGCGACAGGGCAACACACGAAATCCCAGAAGGTGCGGCGCCTGGTCCGGCTGCTGCCATTGATAACGCCCTGGGAGGGGCGACAAGGCGGAGGGGAGACGTGGACCGCGCTTGGGAAGTATTTGAGCAAAACTATACTTCGCGCGACTGCGAGGCTTTGCGGGAGCCTTCGCTGACTGATGGTGCACTCTTGAACAAAGGGAGAATATTCCAGTCCTTGCTGGAAGCGGTGAACGCTAAGTTTTGCAAGACAAGTACTCCGCCAGCCGTTACTCCGACCATGGTACTGCTCAAGTACGAACAATTGGGCATCGCACCTCCCGAGTACTGGAGTCGAGTGGCCTTGTCATACTTGACTTATCAGGCTATTTGGGCTGTCAACAATCCGACTCCAAAGGCGTCTGCGCGAGATCTACCATCATTACTTCTGGAGCTGTCCTCGGTATGGCGCCTTTTCTTCCAATGCAAAGGGCTGAAGAAAATGCCATTGGACACAATCGCTACGAAATGGAACCTACCCGCCGTCGACACCTTACCCGAAATGTATCACAGCAACAACTTCACAATGCGCATGCAAGATTTTCACCCAGGCCTCATGGGAGGTCCGACCCTGGGATTTTGTGCGGTATATTTCTATATATTATCCGATGCGATGAATGCCGTAGAGTCTCTTCGTCAAGAGGCTGCGCCTTTTCTACTCTTCCTTGAGCGCTTACTGGCGGGATCTCGTGTAGACGCTGTGCTGAAGGAAACATACTCCTCGCCTCGATTCCAGGGTCTTCCAGAGGATGTTCAGAAAGACATTGTCAATGAAATCAACAATGCGCCAAAGATGGCTATCTCGGCGCTGGGAGCTTCAGGTGACACCTTGACCGATCCCACAACTGGTGATCCGGCGGCAAACATTGAGGCTTTCCATCTGAAGCGTATCGAGCGTGCGATCGAATCAAAGGCTTCACCCAGGAAGTTTTACGGTCTATGGACGGCGGTCGAGGCTGAATTCACACACAATGGGGTGTGTGCCATTCCTCCTCGAATTTACAATGCTTTTCTTTCGGGGTACATGATCCTCTTTCAAGCTGAACGATCCGTCGAGGTTTGGAATCACATGATGGCACACGGCATCAAGCCAGATGTACAGTCATGGGTTGCACTACTGGAAGGATGCGAAAAAGCAAGAGACCTCAATGGACTCAACGGAACGTGGACTCGAATGCTCAACTCTGGCATAGAGCCAGACAATCACGCCTGGACAACGCGCGTACATGGGCTGTTCTCCTTGCGTCAAGTCGATCTTGGTCTCGCAGCTCTTGATGACATGGGCAAGCGGTGGCTAGCTGCAGAAAACGCAATAACAAATCCACAACAGAAAGGTGGCAAGAAATCTGGACCGACCACCAAGATCAACAACCGCGTCAAACCTTCTATCGAAGCCATCAACGGTGCAGTCACCGCAGTGGTGCAACTACCACCCCGAGCCATGTATCATGAGAAACGTATTCAGCTTATTCAAAAGGTACTCGCGTGGGCTGGCAATTTCCAGATCAAGCCCGACGCTATCACGTACAACTCGCTAATCCAGCTTTATCTTCGTGCTGGGAATTCGGCAACGGCATTCAAACTCCTAAGCCAGATGGAACAAGAGGGCATCCCTGGAGATGCTGCTACATACACCATGCTCATCTCCCATTCCTTTGAGAATACCTCCTTTGAGAATCTCAACGCGAAAGAGCAGGCGGAGAAGATCATTAGCCTCTTCAACGACGTCGAAGCCAACGGATTGAGACTCAATGCACGCACCTACGGCATGGCCATCGATCGTCTCCTCAAGCGGTACTCGAACCATGAAGCTGTCCGCACCATTATGCAGCATATGCAAGAGCGAAACGTGGCGCCCAGCGCACACGTCTATACGAGTCTCGTCACGTTCTACTTCCAGCAGGATCCACCAGCTATCGCGACTGTCGACTCTCTCGTAGACCAGTTCTTCACATCTCATCGTGTCGCTACAGATCGCTATCTGTTTGACCGTGTCATCGAAGGCTACGCTACCCATGGCGAGGTTGGGAAGATGATGAGCGTGCTAACGCGCATATCCAAACGTGGCGGTCTGCCCGGATGGCGAGCATTAACTGCGGTAATCGAAGCGCTAGTACAGGACGGCGACACCGACCGTGCCAGGAGCGTGGTGCGCGAGGTCGAGCATGGCACTGGTGTTGCTCAGGGAGGTATCATGGGACCCAGAGAGGCCGAATCGAGGTTCTGGGCGGTGGTGAGGGCACATGGCGTCGGGCTGGAGAATGCAAGAATGGGCGATATGATGAATACTGGTGCTTTGAGCGGAAAACGAGAGGCAACGGATGAGCAAATGATGGCACAAGCTCAAACCAGGCCATCTACAGAGGGTGAGTCCACTACAGACATCGAAGTCGAGCGCGACCCTCCCTCGCCTCCGACCGAAGACCAGGAAGACGTCCACGGCTTCTTAACAGACGAGCATGAAGACATACACTCGCGCGTACAGAAGCCGTAGCTTGATCACAACGAAAAGAACTACGAAAGCAAGCTACCTGTACACATAGTCCTGTATACTACCCAATCCTCTTGACCACACCTCCTCACTCTGCACGCAATTCCCTCGCCTCCTAAATCTGCACAACACGATTCAACCCCCGTCGTCGCCACTAGACTACTCACCTCAAAATAGCCACTCCATCCACTGCCCAGCCCTACAAGTACGTAACCCCACTGACGAAGCCTTCCACGCTGCAACACAAGCTTCATACCCGCCAGCCAAGCCTTGTTTGTACTCCACTCCCACTCCACACCATCGCATCGCGGCGTATCGCGTCGCCTCAAGCGTTCGTGCATGAACTCCCCTCGCCGTCTTACGACACCACGGCCAGTAAATATTCAATCCAGACACCGTCCGCGACAACGCGGCAAACTGCATAATTCGTCGTATCCCACGTTCCAATCCTCGCTTTAGGGGACCTTGCATAACGTCTAGCTAGAGGCCCTGAACGAACGGCGATAAGATACGAAACGCACTTTTTACTCTGCTTGGAATGCGTGCGTTGGGGTTGGGGTTGTGGGTGAACTCCGGGTCTAGGTTGAGTTGGGGAGGGGACGCGTGGCTGGTTGGGTAGCGGGTGATTGGACGCGCTGTGGGTAGGGGAGAAGGTATGGGGATTTGGAGTTATGGATTGGTGTGTCAGCTTTGGAGAGGAATGCGGTATGTTTGGATTCAGGTTGTTGTTATGGCTTTTTCGGTTGGGGTGGGTGTGAATGGAGTTGGGCGAGTTTCGGGACACGATGGGATGGATTGGGAAGGCAAGATGTGCGTTGACGATTATGCTATTTGGAGTTTTCATTTTTTGATATTTTTACGTCTCTAGTGGTATTGGGTGATTGCTGCGATTTCATTATGGGATATGGGAGAAGGTCGGACGCATGCTAGGACAAGATCGCTGTGCATATCGGAGCTATCCCAATACGAAAATGATGTGCATATGTCTGAATAGCAGCACATACTGCGCTCTTACCCGCGATGAGGCGATTGGAAGCGGATCGAAGGTACATTGAGATAGTCTGGGATCAGAGAGCATACTGTGACACGAGCTAGTGCACGTCAATGGTCAGGGCGATGGGTATGTGCCTGCGGACCACAAGCGTGAAGCCGCATCCGCGTGCACTAGTTTGAGGAGTTGCAGCGGCAAAGCAAGTGGGGAGAGCATGTCGCGAGAAAGGAGAACCTAGACGTCGATCCTCCTTGTGGGTTTGCTATCAAGATGAGCGAGTGGGATGCTATCGACGTCGGAAAGTTCGGAACTACGGAAATTTCGGGGGAAATTCCGATGTGGAGATGAGGTGCGATATGGAAGATGAGGGCAATTGTGACACAGGATCAGCCTGAGATTGGTGTCAGCAAGGCAGATTATCTGCTTGGTGTGAGATGTGCCAATGCTGAGTGTTGACGTTCTCTTCGAGGCGTAGCTTGACGTGAGAACGCGAACATTTGAGCGTAGTCAGCGCGAGAGCCATAGCACCGTATACCGTATCAATTTGATATACGGCCTTATACACAAGCATCACAAGGCTTGTGGTTCTGTTTCAGGCAAACAATCTGTTGAAGGGCCGAATTCAATACCAAATCTTGATAGCGTGCAGCCAATTCAGGAACCATCGCAGCTGAACAACGAGCGTCGGCCGTGGCGCAGTGCATGGTTCGTGGCTTACGTAGCCATCTGGTCCGGACCTGCTGGGTCTGCAACGCAAATCAGTGTGGGGATCTCTCCTGACAGTAACTACGAAGAGTAATAATGGCGCAAGGCTCCTAGGCCCCTCGTTGGCCGGCAAGAGCCGTGAGGGCAGATTGTGCAGTGACAGCTTTGACCATTGGTGTCGGACTCGCATCGGTGTTTCGAAGCGCTCCGGGCCTTGAAGGGACGTCCAACGGCGTGGGTGTCAGTTTGGGATTCGAGAGGACAGGGTTTCGGTGACATGGCCCCGGCGCCGTTGAGTCGTGAAAAGGGTAAGTTTTCATCCAAATGCATTGACGGAACCTCCCGATGATGTCAGTGCTCGTGCGAGGCCTTTGCAGCGCACAAAGACACTTTTCAGTGGCTGCGGGTGAAGGCCGGCAAACTCTGTGAGAGGTGGAGTGGACAGTACGACATGTCCGCACAGTCGGACTTGGTGCAGCGCCGCACAGTAGCACCGCCTGTCATGGAGAGGGACTATTGACAATTCATGTATGCGGGTGAGAAGCTGAAGGATGAGGGCTTGCGGTCGAGGCTCACCTCGTGTGCGATTGCTGTTGCTGCGCGAAACGGGACTGGAAGGAGCAACAATCCGGCCAAGCTCATGGAAAAACGCTGACAAGCACTCGTCCTTGGGCAAGTCTTTGCGCGCTGCGACTGGTGGTGGCTTCTGAGTTTCTGAGTGGACGAATGGCAGCAGACTCGCGACTTTGTCCCATTCGGTGTGCACAGCCTCGCTCGTGTGGATGGTGAGGCCCTGTGGTTCGTCCGCTCGCGTTCGGGGTCGGCGGCTTGTGCGCCGACGGTGCATGAAGTGCGTAATGCCAGGTTGCCCCTTCTGGGCCGCAAAGAAGACGCAGCCTTGGTCGAGCCTTGGACGCTGCCATGTGCCCGACATTTGCAGAGACTGGTTGACAAGGTCAAGCTGCGGTGCCATTGCGAGAAAGTCACGGTACTACTCGCGGTCGATTGCGGGGGCGCGATGGGTGCTTCGATCAAGATGCGCAACAGCATTACCGTCCTGAAGCAGCACCCCAGCACCCAGGGTGGAGCCGACGGAAGCCCAGCGACTGCCCGGCGGCCAACGGTGCATCTTGCAAGGCACGGATCGACGCCAGAGTCGACAGACCCGGACAGGCCTAGCGTTCTATTTCCGTCAGGGTCGAGGATGAGGCAGTGCGCTGAAACGCCCCCCGTCACGGCATCGGGCCCAGCAAAAGAAGCCCAGCACCACATCTCAGATCATCGCTCCCTCTTTCGCTCTTCACACTCTCCCTCCCGCGACACCGTCCGACGCTTTTTTCCCATCGCATCCTATCGTTAAAACCCCTCGACAACCGCACACCGCGCAGACGTGAGCACGCCCGCCTCAGCCACAGGTCCCGGCAAAACCGGCAGCCAGAAACGAGCTGACGACGACTCTTTAGCAGCCTAGCCGCCTTGGTCCATCACCAAAGTCGCGCAACACCAAGTTCCCAAACACTTCATCCCGTCTGCCTAAGGACCTCTCTCCCACCACCAGCGCCGCCAGCGTCTCGAATATATCCACCATGGCCACCGCAGTGCAGCCTGCGCTGATAATGGCCCCGTCCTACAACCACCACACCAACCAATGCATCGATCCTGAGCAGGAGTTCTTCGACTTCAGCCAGCTGCCCTCGCCCACGCCCGCGCACCTCAAGCGCGAGGCCAGCGCCTCGTCGGCCATCACCAGCCCGACTAGCACCAACATCGACGACGATCTCCAGACCCCGGCGAAGCCTAGCCACGAGTACGAGCGCTTCAAGCAGCAGACTGGCCTGCCCTCGGGCTCCATCGCCGGCCTCAATGCCGGCTTCAACTCGGGCTTTGGCTTCTCGTCGTCTGGCATCGACGAGATGGGCTTGATGGGCGACGCCTCCATGATGGACGGCAGCTTCTACAACACCGGCCTGCCCGTCGACTCCAACATCAACATGGGCGGCATGGACTTCCAGTCCTCGTCCTATCTCTACAACGACAACTCGCAAGACGACTTCGTCGACCCGTCCTCCATCGAGGAGGTGCCCCGCGTCCGCGTGTGGCCCGGCATGCACCAGCAGGCCGCCCTTGCCCAGCAGCAACAGCAACAGCGCGCCCAGCAAATGGCACAGCAGAGGCAGCAACAAACCTCGCAACAGTCCGCCCGCACTCAGTCCACCTCGAGCAGCAAGAAGACTGCCAGCCCGCTCAACGATGCTCGCACCGAGGAGACCATCCACCGCGTCATTGCACAGATCCGAGCCAACAGCCACAGCGCCGCCAGCTCCATGGGCGACGGCCAGGGTGGCCTCCTTCCCCACATCATCCGCGCGAAGAAGGACGAGGAGGACATGGACGAGGACGAGAGGCTGCTCGCCTCGGAGGAGGGCAAGAAGCTCAGCTCCAAGGAACGCCGCCAGCTCCGCAACAAGGTCTCTGCACGCGCTTTCCGCTCAAGGAGAAAGGGTAAGCTCAACACCTCACCGCATCATGGACACTACTAACACCGACCAGAATACATTGGCCAACTTGAAGGCGAGATTGCTGGCAAGACCCAGGAAGCCCAAGGTCTTCGTGAGGAGAACCGTATCCTCCGCGAGGAGAACGCCCGCTCGCGTGCTTTCATCGAGCGCCTGCTCCGCCACCAGGCCTTCACTCCCTTCCTCGAGGAGCTGTCCCGTGAGGAGGGCCTGCAGCCCAAGACACCGATGGCGCCCATGCCATCTTCGTCAACCCCGATCGCTGCACCTGTTGCCGCTCCCTTCCAGAACCAGCAGTTTGGCGGCATGTCGCAGCCCGAGAACACCCACGTTGGCATGACCCTCATCCCCGAGACACAGTTTGATTTCTCTTCCCTCAACATCAATAACAACAACGGCAACTGGGGTGTCAACAACGGCTTCGGCTTCGCCCAACCCCGTGTCTTTGCTGTCCACGAGCTCCCAGAGGGTCCGGTCAACCCACTCGACACCGAGGCTATGTCCGGCAAGGGCTACAGTGCCATCTTCAATGCTGAGGACGACGTCGTCGTCGATGAGGTTAAGCCCGACTTCCCTGTCATCGAGCGTCCCGTTCAGACTGAGCAGCCTACCTTCGCCGGCCCCGTCGAAGACGAGGATGAGGATGATCTGTATAGCACCCCCGTCCCCTCCACTGCTGCTGCCACCTCTGCCGCCATCGAGAACCACGAGCCCCTCTTCACCAACCCCGAGAAGGCTCTGGCTCACTACTCGCTTGTCATCTCCGATGAGGCACAAGAAGCCCGTCTTGCTGAGCGACTGGAGCGAAGAATTGCCGCCATGGAACCCGCTTTTCAACGATTAGCTTCCATGACGTCGATGCTCGATTTATAGTCGTCATCTGCCACGCTCCTTTATCCTCACCTTCGCTCCCGCGCAATTCAACCGCTAGCGAGACACAACACCTTCTCTTCTTGAAAGTTAGAAAGTTTGTAGCATGACTGTACGATTTCCTTTGTCACATATACCCAAGCTGGCTGTTATGGTTCGGCTGGGACGTTTTGAGCGCTTTTTGATTTTCAAATTTCCTTTGTCAAGGACCCGGGCTGGCCGTTGTGGCTTCAGCTGGGATGGGATGGTGTTATGGAGCGCTTGTTGCTTTACCTTGGATTCTAGTGTGTATAGTGTGCATAGAGAATTTTATCTTATCAAGATACACCCTGCCGTTCTATATTGGTGTTGTTACTGTGATACATGTACTTGACCCATACATAGTCTTATTGCTGCTGCTCACAACCTTCACCTAAAGTAACAACCGCGGTATGTATGTACTGTAGCCGCACCTCATCCACCCCACCCCGCATTCCCATTTACCCATCCCATACCCCACCCAAGTACTCAAAACTTTAATATACAACTAAATCCCATCCCTTCCACACACATCACACATTTCGAATCCGCCCTCCACCCCACCCCGCCTAGACCTTCACACGCCATCTAAATTCTCCTCGCATCTAAGAAACCTCGCGATCTGCCCGCCGCCACTGCAATATCAGCACAGTGTTATAGACGACATCCCTGGGGCTATAGTAATCGTGTTAAGGCGCTCGTGCGCAGGGATTGTGGGAGATCGTGAGCCGGGTTGGGAATGGTGCGCGATGCGGTTGTGAAGGTTTGAAGGTTTGAAGGTGGTGTAGCGAGCGGGAGGGGTGTAGATCGTGTGTAGATCGTGTGTGGGGTTGGGGCTAGTATGCGAGATGCGAGATGGGAGGGCGGTGTGGTGAGGTAAGGGATCTCGTATTTTAGAGTGTGGTGTAGGATGGTGTAGCGAGGGCGGTGATGATCTTGGGGAAGTTGAGGGATGGGGTATTGTTGTATGGATAGATTGGGAGGGTTATGTGCGAGTAGGGCTGTGATTCTAAAGTCTTAGCAAATGTGTGTGTGAGTGGGGAGAGGTTTGATGCGTGGTGATGAATAAATGGTTTGATTTCGAGGGTAAAGAGAAGTTATATAAAGGTATGGACGAGTCTTAACTCCCAATTATCCGCAAACGCCTGAAAACTCCTTGAATATGCATGCAATACTGCTTCCTTCCTTCCTGCTTTCCTCGTCCCAATTGTCTTCATCATCCCTTGCCCGCAACATGGTCCTTGCTCACTACGACGTCTTCTTTTCCGAAGCCATCATGTCCTCCAACGTCATGCCATGAGAGAGTACTCTCCGCGCACTCGCGTGCTGATCCTGCCATCGTGACCGCGCGTTGTCGATTGCCGCGCCTTCGTTCGTGGCGACTACCGTGGTGTATGTGATTGCGCCAACGAGGAAAGCGGCGAAGGTGGGGAGGTAAGACTTTGGTACGGCTGGCATTTTTGGTTGTGGTGGTTGGTAATATATTCGAGGTTGCGTGCTGAGTAGGTTTTGGTATTCTTAACGCTTTGTTGAGATATGCTCGGATCCGGAAGTTGGAGTTGTTTGATTGAATAGTTGTGAATAGTAGGATACTGGCGCAAGATATGATGCTTTGATGAGATGCTTTGCTTGATGAACTGCGTTGTTGTGGCTGATTAGAGATGAAACGAGAAATCTTTAGACCTATCTTATGTATACATCCTCACATCTGCATCCTCACGGCCTGCGCCGACACCAGCTTGCGTATCCATCACCATGGTTGCGTGATCGGGCCAAATCCGCTCAGACCGCGAGCCTGGAAACACAAACCGGGCTCAGGGCATCGTGCGAGTGCATGCAGATCATTGGCTGCTATTGGTCTAATTTACGAGTTTCTGAGACCAGTCGTTCGATGGAATCCTTCGAATGACTTGCGCAGTTGGCTGGTGGCGAGATGTTTGTTCGTTTGCGCTGCGTCGGGAATTGTGTGGGGTGACCCGCGAGGACGGATCGTACGACAATACCCTGACTCCTCGGGAAGACTTGGAACGGATGAGAGTCATCGGCATTCAGATCATGGCTGACCACGAGGGTCATAGTGGTCTACCAGAATAGCTTACGTGATGTTCTTGACGGTTGTTGGTTTGATGAACGATTCTGCCATCTCTCCCTGCGCTGGAGGAGGATCGTGATGGGTGTCTTGGCTCGTGCTCTCGAACGCCGTTCGCTCCTTTCTTTCTGTATCCGTTACCATCCACGCTATCTACATGGTATACCCTCACCACGGCATCACATCTAGATCGTTCAAAGAATACCACCAATCGAAAGACCCTGCCGTTGCTGCACACGCTGCGGTAGCCAATTTTGCCCACAAAGGGTCGAACTGCGAGGTCGGAGGGACCAACGAGTCACGAGTAGCTACCGAGATATGTTGACAATCACTTTGCTCGCTCAAGCCTTCTCTAGTCGGAAACGGACAAAGTACTGTGAGGAAGTGACATCGCACAAATTCCATTGGTACGACTGTATAGTCGTTGCCTGTGTGCACTTACGGTAACAACGATGAGCTGCGCAATACTTGCGGCTTCAGCATGAGCAGCAGAGTGTGATCTTGCACTAACATTAACAACATATCTGCGACGTTCATTCCACGCATTAAATTAAAATATTTTACGGTCAACACGCTCACCATGCTTCATAGTGCGCTTCTCATACTCGCTGGTACAGTTTCTTTCGCTGGCGCACAGTCTCTTGTACAATACTTACCGTGGTCATACCATGCAACTCTGGCTGTTACACCTCGATACGAACGTCATGGAGCGAGTGAGCTTCATTCGCCTGCTTCATCTTCGTCTGAGCTCTCTAGTACATATACAGTCACTCCTAGTATGCCCAATGTCATGGCATCTTCCGCGATCGCCACCAAAACTCTAGGAGTACCGCCAGTTGTCTACCCCAACTCCTCCAAATCGACGGCGCCAACCAGTCGGATCGACCCCGACCAATCCACTACGACCACAGAATCATTCGCAGCATCCTTCGCCAAGACACTGACTCCAGCGACCGATCTGCTCGGCCTTAGTATCCCACCGCTCACCGAAGGCTCGTGCTATCCCGTCTCGGACGGTCGCGGACCCAAGCCTGCGCACGACACGACTCTGGCCTTTCTTGGATTCCGTGACTTCTCGGAACTTGCGCTATCAGCACCTACACCCGGCAATTACACGCGTGTCTATGCAGATGAGCATGCTGCAAGCTTCTCTCCCAGCAACTACATGCAATGGCGCGAACTCAATTCCTACAGTCCCATCGAATGTTCAAACCAGTGTAACGATATGCCTACATGCCAGGGGTTCAACATCTACTTTGAGCGCAAGCCCACGGTGCAGCTGGGCGCAAACTGTCCAACATCGCCGAGCTCAACCTCTATCAAATGTGCCTTCTTTTCGGCGAAGCTAGATAAGTCGACTGCAACCAATAGAGGATTTCTCGAGAGGAAATTCGAGCATGTCATTGCTGGTAGTAACGCGTACACCAAAAACAACGGTGTTGCAGCGACGGGTATTGCGAGTCCGATCGTCGTCTCCTTGGCTTTGTTGGCGGTCACTATTGCTGCGACATTGGTTGGAAGTACTTGGCTATTCATTGACCCCCACCACGCTCAGCCTGTCTACGCTCAGGATAAGGAGTGAAGGTCTTGGGTGTAAGGCTATTAGTGACTAAGAGAGTATTCTCAATAACAGTCAGACTGCCCATTACTTTAAAACCAACAAGTGTGCAATATAATTTGGTTGATGGTAATACGTGTGCTTTTAGATCAACGCTCCTGCTCGTCAAATGATAATAGATAATATGACTTGGCAGCTAATTTAGTATCTGAATGTACTCGAGAGATATATTGAACCAAATACAGTATGTACTAAAAGTTGAAAAGACGTACTTCCCTCTTGTTACTACCATTACCCTCATCTACCCCTTATTGTTCTCTCTTTATTTCTTTACCACATGCCTTCCCGCCCCTTCGAAGACCCTCTTGAGTCGAACCCAAGCCGTAAATCGTCTGGCTTCCATCTCCACCATTTTGCTTACAATAGTATTCAAACTCGTCACCGCCCAAATGCTCCGCTGCAGACGCGCACGCCCAGACACAGTAATTGGGATCATTCGTCGGGTATCGCTTCTACAATCGTGCTCGAATCAGCATTCCAGTGTCTCAGAATCTTAGAACAGAGAAAAATGGGTGATCATACCATGACACAATCAGGGCACGTATCCCACTGCTTGCTGCCAGTATTGCGGTTGCGATACGCAGCACATGCCTTTTCGGTTGCGGCCTTGTTCTACATTGCACATGTTAGCTATGCACAGTGATATGTTCCGGGTGAAGTATAACGCACATCAGCATAGGCACGAGCTTCGAGACGATGAAGCGCGTTGGCGGACGAATCGCGCTTGCGGCCGCACGAGTTATCGTTGGCGAAGGGCTGGATGTGGGAAATGCAGTAGAGGAAAGGATGCAGGTCTGCCGCTACGCTGAGATTGGTAATTGCATTAGTTCGGGTATTCGATATCGGCTTGTATGTTGGAGTGTTACTAACATCGTGGCGGACACTGCGGCGATGAAGAGGGTAGAGAAATGCATGTTGAAGATAAATTGAGTATGAGAGTCTGGTTGCAGTGAGAGAGATCGATAGTGATGATGTTGAGCTTGATCTGGATTCTTTGCAGGTCTTATAGAAGCTTGAAATGGACGTGTTACCCCAATGCGGAACGTATCTCGAGAACAGCCAACTCACCGCTACCTCTAATTCTTCCGGAGAATTTACACTCATAGTTACATGGAACCGTCGTCTGTGATCTCGGAAAGGGCCGATGAGTCTGGTACTTGCGCGAAGATAGCAGGTGAAAGTCCTTTTGCGCCGATTGTAACCTCGCTTTCCATGAGTTCAGATCCTTGATGGCGCATCTTTCGTGATGAAACTTCATACTGAGCCTGCATAATCGACGCGAGTTGGTATATGCTTGTGTTCATCGCAAGACAACTCTAATAAGACCTGACATGTGTCTCACAAGTTCTACTTCCCTCATCATGATCATTGTAGCTGGGGCGCTAACCGACCCGACTCGTGCAATTAATTAATGAAACTCGATAGGCGATTTTCGTTGCGTATCTCAGATACCCCCAGAGCTCGGATTCATGTCCTGTGTGAAGGCGGTTCATTGCTGCAGGCCTGTGACTATGTCTTGGCTGTATACGTAGCTGCACTTCGAGGCGAAGCGCATGATCCAATTCGACCGTTGAAGAGCCGCAACATGGACTATGCGAAGCTCATCGGCAGAGTACTTGCGCAATCTTCAAAGGGAAGTCTAGCGAACTCAACCTCGCGGCGCATAATTTACATCTATTGCGCATTCGCTAGGCTGGTCACAGGGTCTGGTTCGTGGCTGGCATCTCGTCCTGCTCCCGCGTGGACGGTTTCCTGCGACAACGAAGTCGATGTCAAAAGCAAGATCTGAATCGAGAAAGTCTTACTGCAGCTGCACGACATGCTGATCTCAGGGGAGATACATGGTACCGGTACGTGCAATTGACATAAGCAAAGAACAAGGATCAACACGTGGGTGTAGACCATGGTAGGTCCCTGCGTTGGACTACATCGGGCCGATTTGTTGATTGGGAGCGACGCCAGAAAAGCGCTCCGAATGACTCGAAAGATTCTACACGTGGTCTCCAAGACACGATCGCATTGCTTGTGGCGGTCTAGAATTATAGAATTGTAAGAGAGCCGATAGGCCCCGTGACGAAGGAATGTCGGTGCGCAAGCGTTGTCTGAAACGCTCAAGTAAGTACTCATACTACACCTAATTGGGAAGCGCTACCAACTTGGTATGACCTTTAGTGCAACACTTTCGTCCCTTCCGAGCATCTAATCTCATGGACCGCCTAACCTGCCTACTATTATTTGCACTAAGAGCGGTCGAAAGCGGAATAGTCGTGACGGTCTAGTGCCAGTGCGAGGTCGCAATAACCTACCAGAGCCTTACGTTGACCCGAAGATTTGGTGGTAGCAGGTGCATCCAGAGCTTACCTTCAGCCCCAGGAGTTGAGATTCCAAAGTTGACGTGGAATAATAATTATGAGTGCCTCTTCGTTTTCAGAGGACTCATTCGCACGTCAAGTTGCTTCGAAATTCAGCGTTATTCGCTAACGGTTACCCTCCCAAGGTTGTCGCGATACTAACTCGGGACTATCTGAAATGAGACAACGACCGCTCAGGACTGGGATGTACACGTCGACTTTGTCGAAGATCCTGAGATCGGTCCGGCGAACAGAAATGCGACTCAATGAGATTGGCCGGAAGAAACTCACCGCTCAGTCGTCAGTTCCTCGCTCGATTCACGATGGTGTATAAGTATCAGTATCTTCGTCATTTCCATCAAGTTGGTTTTTCACCATACCAACACAAATTCTACCTCTATCATCATCAACTGATCAATTCACCAAATCCAGACGTGTGCTCCTGCTTCATTCCGCCATCATGCAACTCAAAGCTATTTTCACGGCTCTGGCGCTCACCAGCTGGTACTATTCAAAGGCCCCTTTTGGCTTTTGACTCTAATGTACTGCTTACAGCGTCGCCGCCAACCTCCACGTCTACGCCCGGTGCGTAAACCGGGTCTTCAATGGCCTACAGGAAGAAGCCGAAGAGAATCCAAAAGCAACTGAAGATGCTTGCGCACGTTATCGCAACCGCAATACTGGCAACAACCAATGGGATAAATGTCCCGACTGCACCCCCGGCGTTCGGGGTGACGTGAGGGTGTGCAACTCCCCAGGAAAACATATCGGAGGCGACGAGTGGGAGTACTACTGCAAGCAAGTTGGCGCAGATTACGGAAGCGCTAGCTAGAATATTACGGAAACAGCTCTTGTGGAGACGGAATGAAGTGGTTACAATTGGGGAGGATTGGTGGAAGGATCGTTTGCACTGTAACTGCTTTGGACAGAATCTTCATTTCCCTAGCAAACCTTGATTGTCAATGAAGTTTCGTGTCGAAGATTCAACTTGCTTTGCGGTCAATGTAAGGTCGCGTTGACTACCCCTCTTCTCCACCCAAGGTACAATACATGCAATCGCTACACTGCGGGACGCAGCCATTAGGCCCATCCATGGTTCAGCTTGCGTTGGTCAATGGACTAGCTTGATTTTTTTGTTTGAGCTTGAAGTCATCAGACTATATATTTCTCTCCTCCTGGTCTGTCATATGTAGTCGTCTTCCTTTTCTACCGCTCATCATTCATTTCTCGTTCGCACTGAAGAACTATCAAGCACTTCGCCAGATCCACCTCCAAGATGTCATCTGACTCCCTGGCCTCTCCATTACTTAGCCTTCCCGCAGAGATTCGCCTCATGGTCTACGACTGCCTCCCCATTCGAACTCAATACCATCACTTCCACCTCGCAAGTTCCTCTCCTACGCAGAATGGAACACCAAACACCCTCCAGCTCGTCTGCTCCGGTATGCCAGGCCTCTCAATTCTCCGCGTCTGTCGTGATATACATCGCGAAGCACAACCACATCTTAGTCGTCGACTTCGCCAAATAGCAAATCAGCCACTACGCATAATCGCCACCACCGCTGCGCTCAGCGATCAGAATACGCGACTACTTCTGACCTGCCTTCCAAACCTGGAATCATGGCGTATCCTCCCCTGGTTTCGCAAGATTTTCGACAAGCAGCCTTCGCAGCTATCTGCGGAGGTTGATCGACGGACAACCCATTCATGGGAACTTCATGTCGAGGTGGCAGTGCTCGACCAGCCGACCGAACAGGATCGGGAGAATAAATTGAAGTATGTGCATGGCAAAGTTGCGCTTCAAGTTCAACATGTCATGGATCTAATAGACCTTTTCGATATCCAAGGTATCCGTCCAGTGTTGAAGAAAGCTGAACGGTGGCTGAGAATCCTGATCAGGCCGGCAAAGTGTTTTCCTGAAGAGGCGGAAGCATTGGCTGAATTAACTGACCTGGTCTCCTTGGAAAGGGATGCAGATGGAAATGTTCCTTATCCTGATGATCACGACATATGCTTCGGTGATCAAATCCGCACAGCGGAGTGGGATGAGTTTTGGGAGGAGGGAGAGGTGTATTTGGCTTAGATGGCATCGGGATTCTTTTGTGCAAAGGATGCATTGGAGCAAGACATCATACAAAGTTGTCACGAAAAAGTGCAAAATTCTAGCGTCCGACAGTCCGGGTTGCTTAGGGTGACATATATCTCAATGAAGTGTTCATTTTTAGTCGAGAAGAAACCCGAATCCTCGCCGCTTCTTCAGGCCATGATTTTCAGGAATGATGGACAACGAGGCTATCTCTTCTCCGGAACACTTTCTTTTTTGAAGGCTTCTGAATACTCAAAAGACAAATCCAGAACATCATCAGGAACATCTCGTCGCATCTTGTTTCCTCATTCAGTATCACTCAGTCTGAAGCATTTGCCAGCGAAGCATGACTATACATCTAGCCACCACCCTGTTTTGTTACTTCGGAAGACACACCGTCCTCGCCGTCCACACGACTCGCATGCGTCGAGGCCTTCTTAAGAAAATGGGAACATCCGCAAGCTACCTCGGCACACATGCATTGTGCAACAACAAAGGGAGTCCCCGACTCTAACCATTGGCTGGCAGTGCGATCACAAAACATGACACAGCGGATGGCATGTTGACAGCCACATATTGACCACTTACAGTCAAAGGCCGGACGCCCGAAAACCTACATACGGTGTACGGTGCTGCCAATTTTACTCCCAAGCTCTTGTGGTCCACGTTGGCGATGGTGCGACCTGAGAACAAAGAAAATTCTGGCCGCAGCAGGGAGGCCAACGGACATCGTGGCAGTGCCAATCTTATGGTCGCATTCGCTTTCTCCTCGGTGCAGTGAGTCCGAAGAAGATTGATTAATTATTCCTCCTGAATCCAGACCTTGCTTTCGCGCGTAAGGTGTCGGCATGTGGAGGTTGTTATGTGATGCCCACGACATTTCGCGTTTCTTGAACAAAGACAAAGACCGATGACCTGGGCTGACGGCTACTTCCACCTGCTGACAGTGCTTCGGTGGCATGGCTCCGACTTCTTACTGTTCATTGAGCAGTGGCCCAGATTCAGGTTGTCTTGTTGCAGCGTGTATGAAGTCGGCGGCTTGAGGTCGTCGGAGCGGTCCTCCGCTTCACGGAGGAGCACGCACGCTAGACTTGTGCAAGCTAGTTGATTTCCCATTTGAGCCATAGGAAGGCCTATCTGGGTCAACTTTTCCCTTGCCCGAGAATGTGGTTCCTCTGCCCGTTACCCGCAACGCCCTTGGCAGAGCTACTTCCGACAAAAGACGTGCCATACGAACCCTGACGTGCGTAAGAGTGTGTGTCTTGTTACTCGCCGTTCGCCCAATGTTGCTTAGTGACATCAGGGCCCGCAAGCCAGCGAAGTTATTTGATTTGGCATAAGCACAAAGCGGACCTGTTGTATAAGTTGTTGTCCTGTCCCCACTACGTCAATCATTATTCAAGACCCATACAAACAGCACTACACACCATGGCCGCGGACTCGTTCATCCAACCACAACCGATCATGGCCTACAGGCGAGGGAGGAAACCTACCTCAGGAGTAAAAGATGTCAACCAACTCTTCGACCACGTAAAAGTCTTTCAAGATCTCCTCCAATTTCAGCACGATCCAGGCGACATGGACCCAGCGATCAGCGTGGTCCAAGAGTATGCCCGCGCAGTCCGTCTCCTCTACATCAAGACTCGATGGTCAAAACTTGGTCTAGCAGACTGGCATGCCGAAATGAGAATCCTGCTCTGTGCACGAGAATCGGTACTCATGGGTCTCGACATTTGGGAACCACTGGAAGACTTCTTCGACACATACATCTTCGAGATGGAGGTGCAGCCAATGGCTGAGCTCGATGCTCAGGGGAGAAAGCTTGTCAAACGGGGATTGTTGAGACAACTGCAGGACGCCGCATCAGAAAAGCTCGAAGCCTGCCACCGGGACTTGTGCGATCTGCTAGCTGACAGGCTGTCAAATTGGCGATCGCTGGACAGCAAGATGCTGATTTTCAAGAAGAAAGTGTGGTTAGACTGTGAAGCGCGTGGAAGTCTCTGCTTGGAGCCAGTGAATGATTATGGAACCGTCAATGTAGTAACAAACCTCGCCGACGGAATCGCAAGGAACACCCAGGTCGACAACACCTCCAGCTCCTTGGCTCTTCCGAACCAAATGCCAGTCGCTCAGTATACATTATTTCTACAACAAAAGCAACAAGAGAACAACGTCGTGCAGATGCAGCGGGTCGACAGCAGCGGAATGCTACACAGGCGGTTATGCATATGAGAAAAGAGACGGTTGAGCATGGTGATTCCAATGGTACCTTCCGCCGCAAGGATGAGGGGCCGAGCTATTGTGAAGGGAAGTTTAATCGAGTGGTGGCGTCATGGAAGTGAACGAAGCGAAGAATTGCATAGATGATATCCCAAAGCGAAAAGTATATGTAGCGGGCGAGTCAGAAGATCCAAATAGACCATACTGAACATTTCCAAGACACTGAAGTGCATTCTCAGCCAGACATGATTCTCGTCTATCATTTGCCATGTGATGGTGTGGACACGAGTGGCTAAGTCGGGGTTCTTTCAATGACCATGGTCTCGATATTAGTGACTAGGCTGCCCAATGAGCGAAGTGAATGTAGCGTAGTAGGCAGGACCTGAGTGGAGACTGGTTCTGACATATTTCGCCTGAGGTGTGCTTTGTCTCTGATTGACTTAGGTTGGCCACTACGATCGAATAACGCTTAGTATTGGGTATGAAGGTTTGATCGAAAACCGGCGTCCTGGAGCGTATCGGCTGTGGATTACTGCAACCGATGACTCCATTTGAGTTGATACTTCTATGAAATCACGCGGGCAACTGTTTGAATGCCAGCAGGGGTGGTTTTACGTGTAGGAGTGTCGAAGAAACAAAACAGATCTTCGTCACCAGTAGTATTAGTGCTGCATTTGAACCAGATTCAGAATGGGTAGGTCTTGACTTGAAGCTTCTAGCTAAGCCCTCGCTGTCAAGGAAGGGGCAATGCATCGAGATTGTATTTGTACAAAGTCCATTGATCTTGAAACTGTCGGGACACAACCCCGTTGGAAGTCTTCGCCGACATTTTGAGTTGCATAATTAATGTTTTAGGGGTGAGAAGGAGTAGTTCAGAACGCTGGCCTAGATCAACTAGAATTAAAGTAACGATTAATGAGAGAGACATAGTGTCCAGTCACACCCAACGCGAAACCATTGATGACTAGGGAGGCTCAAACACGTCTTGCAAGTAGCTCTGTAATGAGTCTCCACGCGAAGACTCAATCCAGCCGAGAGCGTGAGCCGTGCGATAGCTTGTGGTCCCCAATGGAGTCGACTGAAACCAGACCGATAGACATTGTCAATCATGTCGATCTCGCCTGCAATGATCGACATCAATAACGAGGAACATCGCGGCAAAACTCAATATCGACACAACAAGCCAAGAGCCGCCTACGTCACTGATCGACAACCCCAGAAACCCAAAATTTCCACCACCCGCAGCACCAACATTCGATCCAATCAAATCCCTACCGAATGCACACCAATTTCAAAACCATCTCGCAAAGCACAGCCAGCTCTACATAACGCAGAATCAGTATTCGCGTCACAGACTCAACGCCATCATCGCTCGAGGCACGAGCGTAATCTGACATTGAGCGTGTCAATCTAAGACCCCGGACCGCAGCCCGAACATGCCAATGCGACACATCGCACATCACTGCTGTCCAGACGAAGCGAGACCTGCATCTGCGCCAAGCGACTAAAACACGATTGGCTGATTTATCACGACTTTTCTCGAAAATTTTGCGTGGTGTCTCAGGCACACAATAATACCGGGCCTTCAAGTGGTAAATGATGACAAGCTCGAGTCAGTAAGACGGAGTCAAGTTGAATGATGCGAACAACGAGCTTCGCTTCGCTTCGTTTCGGAACCTTTCAGCACGCAGTACATGACCGTGATCATTGGTGAAGTTTTTCGGTTCCCGAGCTAGATGGCAGATTAGCTGATGGAATAGGCAAATGTGCATGGTTTTGCGGGCTTGGTATTCGAACAACACTGACTGCGTTGCGTGCCGTACCGGCATTAGATTAAACAAATAAGGTTCGTATATGCAATACAGTAACGGATTTTGCGCCGCAGTACATGTATGTGCATGCATGCATGCATGCTGCAGTCACGCTCGCAAACCCCAACAACCTGTTCATAGGGTAATTCTTCCGCACGACGACGTATGCTATTTCCGTATCGTGATCAGCGGGCAACATCCCTTCTTGAGGATCATCGCGAATGCGGCGCTCGCCGCGTGCGTCTCGCTAGACGAAACCCTAGAAACACTTGTTCCTGTCCTGATTCATGATCGCCTTACGACGCGTCGCTCGCTAGACGAGATTTTCTTTTCCGCTCGCAAAACATCAGACTACATGAATCTGATGTGCTCGGTTGTAAAATTTCTCACGATCCAGCCCTACGTCTTGGCTGGCCTATCACCTTCTCTTTCGCGACGGACCCCACGGACCCGGTCTAGATCGAAGCCATCAGGATGCGCTTGTGGTGAGCTGGCGTGTGGAGAGCTGAAAGATGGCGTGCGCTAATGCATTCGTTGGCGAGAAAGGGCCGTTACACACTGTAAGGCGTTATACGCTTGTAAGCTAGTCGTGGACGGTGTTGCGAAAGACGGGGTGAGACGAGGCGCCGGGGCGCGCGACGAGGCTGAAAGTACCTGCGTACCTACCGTAGTGTTGTAATTTAGTCAGGGTGGGAGATGCTTGCGTGACGCGATGTCGGCGTGCTTGACACGTTAGCGAGGCAGAAAAGGCAATGCTGGGCGTGCTTGGGTGATAACGGCACTGGACTAACAATACATTTAGACAATGGTAAGTGATTAATGATATTTTGTCATTAGGGATGCTTTGATCTAGATGTGTACCTATCGGTATGTGTCGAGAAACAACAAATGAAAATGCTGGAGGGTATAGTGCTGGGTAACCTGCATTGCCATGCGGTGTATCCCAGGTCCATGCCGATGTCAAACGCCTGCAATGCCAAAGCCGCCTTGGGCGGTTGAAGATATGCTTGGAACGGAGTCCGTCCTCGATGCAAATGTATACACGTCGACTTTTTGTGATGACCGCTCTCGAACCTCAAGAATCGTGGTCTTGGTAATGTGGAAATGCTGTTGCTGAATGCTTATCGTCGAAAAACGCTCATGAAGCTCTTGCGCTTGCTAACCTGCGGCGCTGGTCTGTCTTCGGGGATGGGTGGTGGGGTAAGATGCGCGTTCGAGTTGGACCTCTTCGCGAACTTGGACATTAATGGCTCTGACTTCTTCTCGCTCATTTTGTGGACAACCGCTGGGTCGAGTACTGTTTCGTCGACAGCTACTCCGGAGTCGCGACCATCGCTAGGAAACGAAGGGGACTGCTCTGTTCTTACGGCAGTGTTAGCCTTGGATGAGATGCGAGACAGCTGGATGCTACTCTTTGCTTTGGAGACGGCGGACTTTCGCGAGCTCTTGGTCATAGCCCGCTTCATGCCGCCGTTCTCCTCTGCCTGCTGTCGCTCCAGCCGTTCGATTTCACCAAGGATGGTCATGCCATTCATCGCAAGGCTCTCCTCGGGGATCGGGATGAATTTGATGATACCCCGGTCCGGGGTAACGCCAATTGACTCGCACATGAATTGCTGGATGAGTGCCGCATTGCGCTTGTTGGTGGTGGGCTGCAGCTGCACGGGTAGTGCATTGATTTCGAGGACGTACGTGGGCTCGAACGAGCCACCGAGCAGCAGACACGCTGAGTGGTTGACCGTTATCATAATGGACGTTTCGGGGCGCTGGTATCTCGTTGAGAGATGGTGCGAAAGGTCGGTGACCAGGGTGTACTCGTCCTTGATCTGTGTTTGGTCAGAAGGTTGTACAGTGTGGAGCATTGTGGAGATTAGGAACTTACAATAACATTGGTGCGCAGCTCAGCGACAATGGGCGCATCTTTGGTCACGCGCTCGCGAGCCGACGACGACGTGCCATCCTTGTACGAGAATGAGTCTTCGTAGAACTGTGCGCGGGAGCGGGAGGTGAGCGGACGCAGCTCCCCCAGGACATCGCCGGGAGTACCGCGGGTGATTGGGCGAATATGCCTGGAACCATCATTTGCAAGCTGCTCCGACTCTTGCACTGACCGCGGTGACGATGCAAAAGAGAATTGTGATGCTGCGGGCGAGAGCTGGTCTCCGACTGCTTCGGGCGCCAGCAGCTGGGCGCCTGCCTGCTTAGGAAAAGCATTGTTGCCCGAATTGGTCGAGGTGGACGACGGCCTGGATATCTTGGTCTGCGTCGACATTGAGTTGTGGGCGGAGTGTGGCATGACGTCGAACAGAAGAATAGCGGTACTGAAGATATATGTGAATGCGAAATGACGCCGGGAGGTGTTTGTTTGGCTGGTGAGGGGAGCCGCGAATTCCTGAGGACGATCTTGGACTGGATCGCCGCGTAGATATGGATAAAGACGTTTGCGTGTGTAACCTAACCGTGCACGGCGCTGAGGGCCTCGCTTTATCTATCGCTGCGGGTCGTATTGGGCGAGTGGCGGCGGTTATCTTCCAGACAGGATATCAAGGTGGGATGCGATGGACGTGGCAGAGGCCGTGGCTGAGAGGCAGCGGATGCTCCTCCTCTAAATGCAATGCAATGATGCAGGGTATACAGGGTGAAGCAGACGGCGAGAAGGAGCGGCTGGGTGTACCTATACTCATATAGTGGCACACACATTGCCAACATCTCCAAGCGACCAGGCCCCGTCGACTGTCCAGTGCCCGCACGACAGCTTCGAGACACACACCGACCGGGGTCTTCTCACATCTGGTCTGGCGGGCTTCGATCTTGTCCAAAGCGCCCTAGCCTACCTGCATTCGGCGCAGGCTCCACATGCTGGCGGAGGCGGAGCGCTGTCCATCGGCCACTCCTTCGACGTCTTAGCGGAGTCCAGCGTGGCCGCAGCTGCTTGCTCAGCGGCCCTTTCGTAAACTTATTGCATGCGCCCATCATCAGGTGCGCCACTATCAGCATTCCAGCTGCACGCGCGTCTCATTATAGATTTCCGCGCTGCCGAAATGCCGGCTCTTGTGCAAACGGGCATGAAGACACAATGGCATCGTCCGCCCAGCACCACACACCGCAATGTGCTTGACAGGGCTTAACAACCTGGCGATTAACATAGCCTCGTCAGGGCCTCTGCTCCCTTCCCGCACCAGGTGCCGCGCATGGAGAACCCTTGCGCAGGTCCAGATGCCTCGTCGTGCGGCTCGCACACCAACTCATCAGGTGCGCTCCAGAACCCGCACAGAGGTCGCACGTGAAGAACGATTCGGTATCAAGCGAGATCGAACACAGAAGCAACGCCGAGCTTCCTGCGGCTGCGTGACCCAGACCAGCGGCATCAAGCGAATAGAGCAAAGTGCACGCCCACCCGCGTCACCACTCAAAAGTCATGCACCAATATCGTTCCATTGTTCAATATCACCGCCGCCTGCCCGGCACTTGAGCTGCGGTGAACGATGGGATCTAATGCAGGTACCGGCTTCTAATCTCCACAGGCTTCGCAGGAACTGTTTGGACTTCATTTCAGGGTGTCGAATAGCGTCTCGCACAGGTATCGTCTGGTGCTTCGTATCTTACCTGCTCTTCCCCAAACAGTACTGACAGCAGTCCGTGTCATCGCTTCCTTATCATCAGCACAGCTGATGTCCCACTCATCTGCTGCTGAAGCATTTCCGGCCCACAGTTACCCGCTAATCATGATCGATGCTTTTATCCCACATCGAACGACGCCTCAACACCATAGACGCCCTTCAGGCGGCCACAGGATACACATCCATGCAATCGGCAAATCGTGGAGGCCGTCTGACAGCCTGCACTTTTTCCCCTCAATTTCGGATCTGCGGCGGTCCTTTGTTTGTGCAACGGCGCACGCATTGCCGGCGCATGCACGTCAAAACCCTTCTGAAGGCTGCATCTGCTGCTACCGTTGTGTAACGAATTGGCTTGCTAGCTCACCAGAGCACAAAGGGCACCTCATTTCCCAACGGTTGGTGGTAGCTTCAGCGTCTGCAATGTCCAACGGTTCATAGCTTCATTGAAACCGCCAGCTAGCGCCAGTTCCGCCAATGGCTGATCCTGTGCTGTGTTGGACCTGCCTTATGCGCTCCCGGTGAGCATGTCGTTGCGACACCAGACGCTGCATTCGTCTGGATAGATTAAATAACATTGAAAGGCCACCCACTCTGCTCGTTGGCAGCTTCTCTGCGGCTAAAAGCATGGTGGGCGTCCTTTTGAAGATACTGTTTTCGCTGCAGAAGCAAGCCGGAGAGACTGAAATAGCCATGTCATTCGCCTGATCAGGGTAGTACGCCTAGTGCATTTCTACTAGCAACAACATCGTATTTCCTCACAGCGAGGCGTAATGTGTATAATACCGAAAGCGTGGCAGTGCATTCGGACCGTCACAACCTCGTCGCTCTCTCTTATTACGGTCAGACCGGTGATTTCCACGGATGCTTCAGCCCTTGAAATAAGCCCAAAACTAAACAATGTCGATGTGTGGCAAGAAACACAGTTACGCACGTATCGTTGCTACTTCCTGGTCCGCGACCGATGAACTTCCAGATATTCACCGAACCTGTCAAGACTGCTGCCTGTCTTCCAAAAATATAGCGCTTGTGGACCCTTGCGCTAAGAAAGCCTGCATCGCGGGGAGAAACACATTATCAGACACGGCCTCGGGAACAAGCTAAGCTCGACTTTGCTCGTACTCGTGTCAGCAGCTGGGTTGGTGCAAGCCTCGTGGGATTCCGTCTTCTTGAACACGATGCCGCAACTCCGAGCCGTGCTGCTTCATTTCTCATCGCTAATTACTCATTTTGGTGCAAGATAGCAAGTTTAGTTCGCGTAGAGGATTATTGGCATGCTCGTATTGGGCTGTCAAGCTTTCGGATCTACGAGCTTCTTTGCATAGTTCTATGACTCGTATTTAGCGTGATCGATATGGAGGATGTGGGCGTGTTCGCATGTGACGATGCTTAGGCAGCCAGTGGAAAAGGAGGTACCATATCGAGATGCTGGATATTCTCTCTGAAGTTCGTCTGTTCCCATTGTGTTGGTGATGGTCAAGATCATGAAATTGTAGAACTATAGACGCAAGTCAACAAGCAGTGTTGTGACGTAAGGATCATGTGAGAGCGCGTGCCTTCCTCAGCTGGAGCGCGGTGAGGATCGCGTCAACAACACCGCCCGCATCTCAAACTCTCCCCACCAGCTTACCACGAGACAGCCACGGACCTCTACAATGCCACCAAAGAATACCGCCTCCAATGCTGCGCGTCGCAAAGGCCCCCAATTCAATCCTCCGCGACCTGTAAAGGCGCCCACCCAAGCTGCCGCAGCACCAAAACGCGCCTCTGCTGCGAAGAAATCCACAGCCAGCGCAGCGCGGCCTGCCTTCCAGCGTGCGACAGAGATTATATCTTCCGAGGATGACCACGAAGAAGACGCACTGGAGGAAGACGATGACGATGACCTCATGGAGATAGACGCGCCCGGCCGCACAGCACAGCCCGCACCGTCAATACCCAACCCCATCCCCGCACCGCTGCTAGCACGCCTGCTTTACGAGAACTTCGAGGACTCAAACACGCAAATACAGAAGGGCGCAATGAATCTGGTTGGCAAGTACATGGAGATCTTCGTGCGCGAGGCATTTGCCAGAGCGAAGAATGAGCGCGAGATGGGCGTCAAGGCTGGAGGGATCTCAGATGGGTTTCTGCAGGTGGAGGATCTGGAGAAGCTGGCACCGCAGTTGGTGCTGGACTTTTGAATCACAGGCTTCATCACACTGATATGCTCTCGCAATATCTCGAGTCGCAGCGATTGCCTCGCGGTATTCGCACCTCACCTGCAGGCCGTGAAGCCACGGACGCGTCGCGTCGCGTCAAGTATACACGTCAATCAAGACCAGATAGCAGACACCTGTCACAGCTTCGTAGGAGGCATTGCGGCCCGCTGTCATCACTTCGACAGTATGCTATTTCTGGATATCGACGATCCCATCACGGCTGCTCGCATCCCGGCGCGAGCACAGGTCAATTGGGCATGCTGGGCCTGTCAGTCAAAGGCAAATGACAGGTATTCGCGGAGTGCGCTAGGCATTCTTCTTAGCAGAAGAACGCAACAGTGGTCAAATGAGTTGCGACGTCAGGGTTTGACAGTCTGGTCCTGACTTCATTGAAGAAAATCTTGTGGCCTTGGGCGTGTTTGAAACGCGTCACAGCAGTGGCTGGCTTCCAAGAAGAACATCAAACAATTTCCATTGCACGGCATGAAAAGCAGCCTCAAAGGCCAACTTCCCAATCTCGCACGCAGTGTTTCCGTGTGCCTGCCTTGAACGGTTTGGTGTTTTCCGACGCGTGGTCGGGAAAATGCAGCCTGGAGCAGTCTCAAACCGTTGTGGAACAGGAAGCGCTTCGCAACATCAACCCCCAAACCTCACCCTGCAAGAGCCGCACAACTTCACTGTTGCGAGCACCACGACAAAGGCCGAATAATCTTCTGTTTTCGACTCCGATATTTGTATTGAGCTGCCTCTGGCGAGTATTTTGGTACCAATTTTGTTGCAATGCATCAGGTTGTTGCGAGGACGGCGCGACGTTCCGTGATGTCTGCATCAAGCCTCACGGACAGGGTGCCGCAAGCGAGCAGAGGCTGAAGCACACACAGCTTCTGAACATGTCGCAGAACACTGCCCATGTATCGGAATAGCAACTAACCGCCGGCCTGCCACCTGGGCAAAACGCAATGACCCTGCGATCCGAAGCAGCTGTTCATGCCTTAAAGATGCCCTATAGCCTCTTCTCAGGCGCACACTTCCCCTTCTGCATCTGCTTCTGCTTCACGTCGTGCTGTTGCATTTCATTTCCATCGTTTCCTTCAGTCACCACTACGGTCTTTTACCTTCGTAATATCTGGCTAGCCCAGCTTCACTAGAGCGCAAGTCGCCTATATCCATTCTCTCGCAGGTCGTCGACACATACTAGTAATTTGTCCACTCGAAATTCTAGAGGAATCATCACACAGCAAAAATGCACTTCTCAAGATCAATCATGGTGTCCGCCCTCATGGGCTTCGCCGCAGCAACACAACACTCGGTCGCCGCATCCGAGTCTCTGCTTGCATCCGCAACAGGATCCGCAGCAGGCAGTTTGTCCACAGGGTCGTCGACGGGCTCACCGTCCGCAGAAGGAATGGTCGCAACACATATTGTTCAAGTTGGTGGACCCAACGGATCGTTGGCTTTCTACCCGAACAACGTGGTCGCGCAACCCGGAGATCTTGTCCAGTTCCAGTTCCACCCAAAGGTAAGACATATCCTTCAATTATGCACGGTTCCAAAGCTAACACGATATGCAGAACCACTCCGTCGTTCAGTCTACCTTCGACCAGCCTTGCGTGCCTATCCAAAACGTCATGGCCAACAAGACCGATGCATTCTTCTCCGGCTTCATGCCCACTAATGCTTCTCTCGGTGCCACATCCAATGTCCTGACCTACACCATTCGCGTCAAGGACACAAAGCCAGTCTGGTTCTACTGCTCCCAAGGAAAACATTGCCAGGCCGGCATGGTTGGCGCGGTTAATGCGTACGTTTCAACCCTTCAATGTTCACATTACAACACTAACATCGCGCTTACAGTCCTCCCTCTGGCAACAAGACAATGCAGGCGTTCATCGCACTCGCCGCCACCGCAGCCGAGAACCTTAGCCCCGGCCAAGCAGGTGGCTCCCAGGCTGGCAACACTCCTCCCAGCCCATCCGGCACTTCCCCGACCGGCACAACCGGAGGCAACACCCCACAGTCACCATCCGGCTCCAGCCCAGCCCAGCAGAGCGCCAACGTCGCAGCCGGCATCAGCAGCCAGTCGCTCTTCGGCCTCGGTGCAGCAGCCGTTGCTGCGTTCGCAATGTTGTAAAATACTCAACAATGGGGTTTCACTGTTCTGCTGGATTTGAAAGGGGGCGATGTTTGTTAGATACCATTCTTCTGATGATGACTGAGCTGGCTTAAGTACAAGATAAGATCAAGCTTGGGGGTTGAGAGGCGTTTATTCTTAGTGTGTGTGTAAACCAATCCGTCCTGTGGACGTTGAGGGCTGTCATTTTGAGGCCCGGATAGAAAATAGGGATTAATGTAACGTTGTGTATCATACTTGCTGGTTCGACGGTTATTGTGATGTTCTGAAGCGGGCGCGTGGTAGGAAGCAGGAGTGGGTGGAAGCTTACGTGACGTAGCATGCACCCCACACGTCTAACCGTCCTACTTGCTTCTTTCCACTCCCACGTGCAGGATTCCAACGAACCATCAGCGTGCGCAACACACCATGGCGCCCACGGATACTGGTCATAGGCCGGATTTAAACGCGAACATGCCGTCTGAAGCGATGCGGGTTGAGATGTGGATTACGTTCAGCGCGAGGCAGAGGTGCTTCGGTATTCCTCCATCAACACCAATAGCTCCATTTGGGCTATCGAACCACATTTCATGATATTACACTCTTATAGCACCTTCCGGGTACCGCATCATGGTGCTAGAACAAGATAAAAGTATGTGTGTCCAAGCTGTTCGGCACGGGTATCCTGGATGCCTAGTACAGGAGTTCAAAGAGCAGGGCCAGTGTAGCTACACGCTTGTAGTATCTCCTCAAGGACAGTCGTCACGCGCATGCGAGGCAAACCAATATGAGGCCTCGGACAACGACCAAGTTTGCCAAATTCCCAGCCACGCAACACGGATAGTACAACTTCGGCCCGCACAGTACGCGCTCGATATCAACATTGCTCAAGCTGCAAAGAAATTGTATCCCACGCTAGCTCCGGCGGTTAGGATATTGGACTTGAACCTTCCCGGGAACATGCATGCTTATGAAATGGAGAAGTTGCCGGGTCTTACGCTTTCTCGCGTCCTGGCCCAAAGGAACATGCTTGATACAGAGGTACACGCAAAGCAGCAGACCCTCATCAAGAGCTTCGCAGCGTTCATTGCGGAGGGTTACCATTCCCGCGCGCAAATGCCCTTAAAAGGGAGAGATACCAGGGCCGATTCGCCAATGGACAACGAGTCCACATACTTATCGCAGTGCACAGGGAAAGTTGGCTCGAGCATTGTCTCGCGTCTTGAGAAACTCGCTATGGAATTACCGGATGAGTGGCTCAGGCGCAAAGCAAAGAATGTTCTGGCTTTCATTACGACAATGGATGATTATCCGGTTGTGTTGAACCATGGCGATCTCATACCGTCTAATATCTTGGTTGACGAACATAGCTGGGAGATTACCGGCCTGGCGGATTGGGCAGAGGCGGAGTATTTACCGTTTGGTACGTGCTTGTATGGACTGGAGCTTTTGCTGGGGCATATGACGGCGAAGTCACCTCCAGGAACGACTCAGGGTGACTCGAAAGATGGAGTCGATGGAGGTGATTTCACATACTATGAGCATGCAAAATCTCTCCGGAAACATTTCTTGGCCAATCTACTCGATGCGGTGCCTGAGCTCGCGGGAAGGCAAGAGGAGGTGCGCGTGATGAGGGATATGGGCGTGCTGCTGTGGTATGGGTTTGCGTGGGATGGCGGTGCGATTGATCGTGTGGTGAATGAGAGGGACGACTTTGAAGAGTTGGCTTATCTTCGAGCATTCATGGCCGTGGAGTAGGACTGCTGCCACGACGAGGGACGATACAAGAGAGCACCACGTCCATTCGATAATTGGATCAGGCTCAGTGATTGCTCTAGCGCATGACTTATGGTTACAGCTGCTCCGCTCTGGACTTTGTCTAACGCCGGCGATCGAGGCCGTTTGTCTAGGTGACGCGGAGCGTCGACGCGTTGCGTTTGTTTACAGTCGCGACTGCCTTTATACCGCCACAAGAGACTGCAACTTCCTCTTGACACCGCGCCTTCCCTGTAAATACATGCATCACCAAAGAGTTTGTTTTCGCGGTGTCTTTTCCAGTCATATACTCTTCGCTGTCTACTCGGCACATCGCTTCACCCAGCGCTGATTCACTTCACCACTTCCACACGAAACCGCGAGCTGTTGAAGAGAGATTTTTTCTCTACATCACAGAACGCTTTCGCCTCACGGTTGTAAGTACGCTACTTGTACTCGAAGACCTGCTAGTACATGGCTGACCGACGCAAGATCAACGACAATAAGATGGTCGCAACGCGTCGGAACACTGACGACCATGCCACGTCCATAAGAACACGTACATCCAGAGGTGAAGGGATGAGCAACGATACTATCCATGTCTACAAACCTGTCATCAAGGAGAAAAGTCGGTTTCCAGGGACGCCGATGCCACCAGTAGCGCCCATCGACAGATTGCCTTCAAGCACTGGCGGCATAGAAGACATCAGCTTGACGTCTCCATCAATCGCACCAAGTCCAATACGAGATGTCAGAAGTGTCTCTAAACATAGCGCGCGAGAGCATCCTTCGGATCGAACAGCCTCTTCGGCGCTTGGAATTGTCGCGAGATCGGGAACCATCAAAGGCAGCGCGGATAATCCTATTATCCTGGAAGAGTACTCGCCTCGCCGCAGACCGGCTCCACCACCAAAGCGCCGACGCACAGAGCCAGAGCCGCACATGTTCCAAGACCGTCATCGACAATTGTATACATATCAACCATCAAGGCCTGCGCTAGCACCCAAGCCAGTAAATGGAAGCACGTTCACCGGTGACAAGAGCAACGACCTATATCGTATGATGAACGCAAAGGTGGCAGCCGAAGCCTCGATGCCACTCGTACCATACGGGCCACCCCCTGCTACTCATAGTGTCGGCTTTGGCGTCCCTTTCAATCTCCAGTATCCTTTGTCCGCACAGTTTCTTGCCAAACCGCCCGTTCTTCAGAAGAACTATCCACCGTCGTATGCCCAATACCACGACCGCATGGGCGTCACACTAGCTGGCGATTCAGAAGAAATGCTCCGCAAGAAAGCAGTCCAGTGCATTCGAGACCACTCGCGACCACAGCCGCATAGAAAAACGCTATCAGACGACCCGGACGAGACGAGTGACTCTGAAACTGAACCGGCCTTCTCTTCCAGCACTGGGAAGTCACTAGACAGGCAGTACAAGCATGCGCACACTCCGTCAACAACGACTCGTTCGTCTAAACTCAGTATCTACCAAGATCCAAACGACCACCACTCCCCACTCATTACGCAAACATCTCTCCTCACTTCCCTCCTCCAAGCATATCCCCGCTCTGCTGATCAGGATGGTCTGCGCGAAGATATCACTATGCTTGTGTCCGTTCAGAACCAGTGTCTGGCTGAGTGGAACCACGCGGAGTCGAGGAAGCGACGGCGATCGGGCACGGACAGCGCCATTAGTGTGAGCGGGGATGATGAAAGAGCAAGGAAGGCGATGGGACGCTTGAAGAAAATCAAGAAGGAAGAGAGGGAAAAGGAGAGAGACGAGGAAGTGAGGCGGTGCTTGAGTGCCGGTGCGGGAATGTGGCAGGATGGAAGTGGCATTGGAGTTGCGGATGTGTTTGCTATGGAGCCCGAGCGGGATATTGTGAGTGGGGAAAGTGTGGAAGAGGGACAAAGTGGTGTTGTGGTCACTCAGACGGTGTCGGATATGTGGAGGAAGAAGGGCGTGTGTGGGCTGTCGATGGTTGAGTGTTGATCTAGGAGTATCCAGAACTCGCAACACTTAACGCAAGCAAGCGACCTCACATCGTAGCTCCAGAAACAATCCGCGGTGCCATGATAATCGATTCGGGTATCACATTGCATCTAACCTAATGTCCCTTATTTCCCCTCTTTCCACCCCTCTTACTCCGATCAATATGCCCTTGCAACGTCCTCTTCACATCCGTCAAACTCCTCTTATTCTTACTCTTCGCCTTGCCCAACGTCATGAGGAAATTCTTCTTGCGCGCCTTCTCCTTATTCGTCGTGCTTTTGCCCTCGGCAACCTTCTTCTCCTTGCGCTTCGCCGTCGTGCTCTGGTGATTCGTCTCACGATCGCCCTTGGCCATGGCGATTTTCTCTTCCTTGGTGTTCTTTTTGCCGATGCTGGCTGCGAGCTCAATCGTCTCGGCGGTAATGGCTTCGTCGGCGTGGCGTTGCGCGAGGAGCTGTGCGCGCTTGTGCGAGGGAAGAGCGGAGGAGATAGCGTTTGCTTCCTGGAGAGCGCGGAGTTGTTTGAGGTCTGCGGGGGTGAGGATGGTGGTTGTGAGGAGTTTGGAGAGGGGTTTTGATTCGGGTTCGACGGATTTGGTGTTCTCTTTCTCGGCGGAGGCGTCGGTGGGGCCTGGGGTTGCGCTGCTCATTTTGCGCTTCTTGTTGGGCGGTTGCTTGGTTTTGGACTTGTCCTTTTCGTCTTCCGAGTCGCTGATCTGGATGTCCTCGCCGTCGGATTCGACGTTGATCCAGCCTCCGGAGTCGTCGCTGTCTTCATCGGATTCGACGTCCCAGTTCTTCCAGTCTTCGCCTTCATCGAGCGCTTCGTCACCATCGTCGGCATCTGGATCTAAGCCAGCTTCGACTCGCTTCTTGCGGCGCTCCTCTTCCTTCCATTTCTCTAACAGCTCGATGCCCTCAATCTCACCAACTGCTTCCTCGCCGTATCTCCGCTCCTTGATTGTACCAGCGCGGATGCCCATTGCCGCATCCTTACCACGATCGCGCTTGTGCAAAAGATCCGCACCAACCTCCCGATAGAGTGACAAGAGGCCTTTGGCAGCCATCATCGTGCCCTTGTCTTTTGACTTTCGGTATTGTACCAAATCTTGTAGTAAGGTGTCGGTCATGGCTAGCGGTTGCCGCGCGCAGATCTCACGAATGGCATTCAGACCAGCTGCTGCCACTTCTGATGCTGAAGCTTCTGACACAAACTCGTTTGCGATCTTCTGGACGAGTGGCTCGAGGACGTCTGGGGGCACGTAGTTGTGCGTGGCCTGCGCAAGGCATGCGAGGTAACTTGTGACGGACTCCTGTCGTGGGGTAAGGTGCTTGAGGAAGAACGAGTAGAGTGAGAGAACGGTGAGTTTGTGCAGACCGACAAGTCGTGAGACGAGTTGCAAAATGAGCAGCTTCGACTCATGCTGTAGCTTCGACTTGGAGTTCTGGACATGCTTGGAGAAGAGGGACTCGGCGAAGCCTTGAGGGTCGTGAAGCAGGTGCAGTGCCGAAAAATTCAGCGGATGAGGCGCGTTCTTCTTCTTTTCCTTCTTCTTCACAGTCGCTGCTGCCTTCTTAAGATCCCTCTGGTTCTTCTTGGACTTTTTGTTGATACCAACCTGGTGCCTTAACCGCGCGATATCAACGTCTTCATCGTCGTCGCTCTCCTCTGCCGCTTCTTCTCGCTCCCTATCGCCTCCAAGAAAGAAGCGCACTCCACCCGTGATGACCTTCTCATTATCGCTCAACGCTGCCATGCGCATGACCTCGACAGCGCGCGCGTCCGTCCATATCTGCCTCTTCCACAGTTCGCGTGTTATCTTGACCGCCCAGATGCCTTTCGGAGACTCCTTGTCTGACTCGAGCAGATTGTAGAGAACGGTTTGAATAGTGCGATTCAGCTTGTGATTCGCGGTTTTCGCGTTGGACGATCGCAGGTCGGAGAGGATTTTGGTGAACAGCAGCTGGCGCAACGACTTGCTCGGGGTGGAGACCAGTATGGGAAAGAGCGTATTCAGGAGCACAGCCGAGTCTATGACATCTTTATTTCGCAGCAACACTATGCTACCAACAATCTTGTCCCGCAGTTCGTATTCCAGCACCTCATGATGTAGCAATAGAATCTGCGTCAAGTCTTCGGGGAACTTTGACGTGAGGTCTGGGTAGCGATCGGCAACATGCGATATGAACTCTATCAAATCCTTGAGCGCAACGAGCCCTGAATCAGTAGAAGAGGGATTCTGGAGGAAAAGATCTCGTAGGGTCTCGTATTGCTGGTACTGGTTGTTGAAATCGTCGCGGTAGCTTTGGGGGTCGCGCTTAAGCTTGTAACGGAGTGCAGCATGATCTGCCTCAATCTTCTCGAGGGCGCCAACTTTGCGCTTCATCTTGGATATAATTCGAGTGTGTATGTTGCCGCCTGCGCTCGACTGGTCTATCTCGAACTTTTTTTGCGGGGACTTGTCACTAGCGGAGGCACGTTTCGCCGACGGGTGGCCCAAGCTCCAGGAAAATCCTCGACCTCAAGAGTAGCGCCGCGTCGCAACCTCTTCACCAGCAGCACGTCAACACCCAGACAAGCCTCGCGACTTGGACCGCCTACTGCAACTGCGCCTCTCTGTTCGCGCCCAACACGCTTTGCTACACTGAGACGCGTCTGTAGCACCTGGGCCAGCGCCCGCCGTCGCCCAGCATGACGAGCTTCTCAACCATGTCCCTGTACGCCTTGACGGTGAAGCAGCCGTCGGCGACCCAGGATGCTATTTCCGGCGATTTCATCGGCAATGGCAAGCAGCAAATTCTCACAGCGAACGGCTCACGGCTGGCGATACTCGAAGTCTCGCGCCGGCAGAAAGGTTTCCAAGAAATCTACTCGCAAGACGTCTTTGGCATCGTTCGTCGGATAGCAAAGTTTCGCATTGCGGGCGGCACAAAAGGTACGTCACTTAGTCTCGAACGCTATAAGCCAGTATAGTGATTTTCAAAGCACCGGACACCCTTGAGCTTGCAGCTCCCTGAGCCTGCGGTGGACCGGATTTTGCATACTAAGAACCTGGGCTGACTCTACAGACCACATTGTCATATCAACCGACTCAGGACGGCTAGTCACCTACGAGTATGTGGCTGACGAGCAGACCTTCAAGACGGTGCACTTCGAGACGTTCGGCAAGTCTGGAATACGACGTGTCGTTCCTGGAGAATATCTGGCGGCCGACCCGAAAGGGCGCGCCATCATGATTGCCTCGGTCGAGAAGAACAAGCTCGTCTACATCCTCACCCGAAGCGGCCAGACGGATATCGCCATCTCCTCACCGCTTGAGGCGCATAAGCCACAAACCCTCGTGTACACGCTCATTGGGCTCGATGTTGGTTATGATAACCCCATGTTCGCCTCGCTGGAGCTCGACTACTCGAATTCGGAGACAGACCCTACAGGCGAGGCCTTTTCGGAGCTGCAGAAAGAGCTTGTGTACTACGAGCTGGATCTTGGACTGAACCACATTGTGCGCAAGTGGTCGGAGCCTGTAGATCGCACCGCAAATGCTCTGTTCCGCGTGCCAGGCGGCCCCAACGCGCCAAGCGGAGTTCTCTGCTGCGGAGAAGACAACATCACATACCGACGCATCTTCAACAACAAGTCTAGTGTACATCGGCTGGCCATTCCACGTCGCGAAGGTGCCACGGAGGATCCCAATCGCAAGCGCATGATCGTGTGCGGCACACTCTACTCTTTGAAGGGTGGTGACTTCTTCTACCTGCTACAAACCGATGATGGCGATGTATTCAAACTCACGGTGGAGGCGCCTAGCGGCACAGTCGATAAAATCAAGATCAAGTACTTTGACACCATTCCTGTGGCGACGAGCATTTGCATCCTGCGTGCTGGCTTCGTCTACGCCGCATGTGAATCCGGCGATCGAATCCTCTACGAGCTAGAGTCTCTCGGCGACGAGACGGATGACCCAATGTTCGAGAGCGACCAGTTTCCAGTCGATCCTCAGGCACCATTTGCTCCGCCCTTCTTCAAGCCACGGGCGTTGACAAATTTGACTGCAGTCGAGACCATTCCGAGTCTCAACCCGATTATGGGTATGGAGGTGGCCAATCCCATGCTGGAAGACGCGCCTCAAATCTACACCATTAATGGTACCGGTGGCCGAAGCACTTTCCGTACGACTCGTAACGCTTTGGAAGTGTTGGATCTCATCGAATCGCCTCTGCCACAGACTGCGTCTGATGTGTGGACCACTAAGCTCACGATTGAGGACGAGACCGATACTTTGATTGTTCTCTGCTTGCACAGCAGGACACTGGTCTTGAAGATTGGTGATGATGTCGAGGAGGCTTCTAATACGGGCTTCCTGGCCGACACCAATACACTCGGAGTGCAGCAATTTGGAGAAGATTGCATCGTTCAGGTTCATCCTAAAGGCATCCGCCACATCCAAGGCATTCAGTTTCCCAACGATGATGCTGTCGCTACCCATGCCAGCTTGACTGATTGGCAGCCTCCGGCTCATCGGACTATCGTGGCCTGTGCAACCAACAATCGGCAGGTTGCGATCGCTCTGAGCTCGGGCCAGATCCTCTATTTCGAGTGCGACTCCGACGGCTCTCTTGCAATGGCTGAAGAGGAGATCTCGATTGACAGCACCATCAACTGCCTCGCAATGCCTGACGTCCCCGAGGGTAGTGTACGAGCTTTCTTCATGGCCGTAGGCTGCAGCGATCAAACAGTGAGGATCTTCAACCTGTCTCCTGACATGGAAGGCAACATCCTACGAAGCATCTCAGTTCAAGCTCTCACCTCACCACCTAGCGACCTCACCATCAATTTGATGTCCGACAAGTCTCCACGCGGCTACAGCCAATTTCTGCACATTGGCTTGCGAAGTGGCGTGTACATTCGATCAGTCCTAGACGAGATGACTGGCGACATTGGAGATACACGCAGGCGCTTCCTTGGCCCAGAGCCCATCAAGTTCGCCAAAGTGACCGTAGCGGGAGAGCCTGCCATCCTCGCAATGACCTCTCGACCATGGCTAGGTTACACCCACCCCCGCACCGGTGTTCTGCAGCTCACACCATTGAACTACATCGCTTTCAAGTCTGCCTGGAACTTCGAAGGCTCTCAATTCAAGGGCATCATCTGTGTTAGCGCTAACGAATTACGGTACGTCAATTCTTTTTTCTCTTCCGATTGCACTGATGATACTGTACACCCTAAACACACTGCGGGACTTAAACTTTTATTCCAATTGTTCCTACTGAACGCAATCCATTCCAACGCCTTAGCACATTCACATTGTAGAAGGGCGTCGCTGACAAGGCTAGAATTTTCACTTTCAACGACCTGACGGACAACACGACGTATGAAACCATTCCGCTGAAGTACACTCCTCGCAAGATGGTTGGCTTCCACGACCAGGGCGTTTTCTTCGTCATCGAGAGCGAGAACAACACGCTCAACGCAGACACACGGCAAAAGCTTATCGCAGATCATGGTGTTAAGGAGGAAGACGAAGACGACGCTCCCATGGAGATTGAGGGCGCAAATGGAGACACAACCAATGGCCACGCCAAGATCGATGAGCTGCCCCCAACCGAATTTGGCTATCCCCGAGCTCAAGGGAACTGGGCCTCATGCATCCAGGTCATAGATCCGGTCACCGAGAAAGGCGTGACACACACCGTGGAAATCAAGACGAATCAGTCGCTCGTTAGTGCTGCCCTCGTCTATTTCGAGAGCCGTGGCGAAGACCTCTTCTTAGTTGTTGGTACTGCAAAGGACCTCAGCTTCCAGCCATATAAGTTCTCTGGTGCATCCATCCAAGTGTATAAAGTTTCGCCCAATGGACGCGAGCTCGAATTCTTCCACGAGACTGATGTCAGCGAGCCGCCACTGGCGTTGCTCGCTTTCAAAGGCAAAATGGTTGCTGGTGTAGGTCGCAACTTGTGCTTGTACGATTGCGGTATGCGATCGCTCCTCCGAAAGGCACAAGCTTCGAACTGCGTTCCCACGCGCATCACCGACCTGAAGACTCAAGGAAGCCGCCTCGTAGTATCCGACCAAGCCCAGTCTGTCACTTACGTCGTCCACAAGGATCAGGTCCATCCGAACCGCCTTATTCCATTCATCGACGACACCATCGCGCGACACACCACGTGTACAGAAATGTTGGACTATGATACTACTGTGGGTGGTGACAAGTTCGGCAACCTCTGGCTCGTGCGCTGCCCGCAGAAGGTGTCGGAATCATCTGACGAATCACCTGATGGCTCAGACTTGCTTGTTGATAAGAGCTACCTCGGTGGCACAGCAAACCGCCTTGACAATGTTGCCAACTATTTCGCCAACGATATTCCCATTTCCATCCAAAAGACGGTTCTCCTGTCTGGTGGTGAGCGCGTCATCTTCTGGGCAGGTCTCCAAGGTACACTTGGTGCCCTCATCCCCTTCTCGTCACGGCGACAGCACAAGATGTTCCAGCAACTCGAGCTGCAACTACGATCCGACGACAAGCCGCTGTCTGGTCGCGACCATCTGGCGTATCGCAGTTACTTCACTCCGGTGAAGAGCATGATCGACGGCGACCTCATCGAGCGATTCCTTATCCTATCGCGGGATAAGCGCGAGAGCATTGCAGCGCAGTTGACTGGCGCGGAGTGGACTCCTGGAATGATTGATGAAGCTATCTGGAACATGCGTGGACTGTATGCGTTCTAGGTAAGATGTGCTCCCTTAACTCAATATCGCAGGCGTTGGACTCGTCACCCAAGGTCTTTGATATATGTATGCGTGAAGACAGATGGGCTTTTGTAAGTCCAGTCGATGAGGCAGACGAGAAGGAAGACAAGGCTCCCGTCTCCAGGGCCGATGATGTTCTCGTAAAAGGAGATAGGCTTTTGTTCAGCTTGTCCAGCCTTGGATGTTCGAGAATGTGCTTGGTCACTTGATATGGAGTGAGTACATCTACGTTGTCTTGCACTCACATCTGATTAAAAGGTAGTTGAGGATAATGAAGACATCCAGCATGTACTATAGCAGGAAGTGGCCCAAATGATACCCCAAACAATCGAACAAATTCGTCCCTCACATTGCATTATTTCCCATCATGATGACATCGAACCATTTTCATTCGTTCTCTTTGTTTTGAACTCACGGGCACTTCGGTAAGCTCGTAGTCCTGCATAACCTTTACCCAGTCAAGATGTTACTTACACTCCCAAAGCCTCAGTAGCCGGCACAACGTTACTAGTGGCCTAATATATTCGGCCGTGCACTTTTTCGCTATTCGGCCGGGTCTCCCGTGACGTGAAGCCCGAAGAAGCCACAACATGATCTTGGGTTTGTGGGCTGGCTATGTTCGCTTACTCCTAAAAAGTTTACTTTGTAGTTACTTAAAGGTGTTCAATAAACTATCAGTATTATGCTGCGCTTAGAGAAAGGCGAAGCCCTCTAGGAGCTGATAATAGCAGACAGCCGGCCGAATAGCAGAAGGGCGCGGCCGAATATATTTTGCCTTACTAGATTCAAATTACCGCCCGTCCACCTCTGCTTTTGCGATTCTTCCCAGCTCCTCCGTCAGTCTAACGTTTCATGTCCGTACAG
>BCLK01000071.1:0-121845 GCA_001748405.1 Paraphoma sp. B47-9
TAAAATTCATTGTTCTCATGTCAGTCGAGCGAGCGAGCGGGTCAAAATTAGCGATATGTTCCTTGTAGAAAAACTAGACTGCCATTTGTAGATTTATGCATAAAAATTGGGAATCTGAATCTGAATGTATGTTATACACATACATGTTCATTTCTGCTTGCTGCCTAGTCTGCCATTTCTAGTCTCATTTTGCAAAGAGAAGAAATGAAAAGGAAAAACTATGCATAGTGTCCACCGATGGAAGCAGAAGAAGCAGAATTGCCACAAACTCCCAAAAATACTCCCAATCAATCTTCCCATCATTCCCGTATCAAATATCTAGCTCTCCCCCTCGAACCTTTCTCGCTCTTCCCACCTTCCATACTAGCTATGCGTCCATAACTCAGCTCCAAAGCCCACTCACCGTCTCCACACCCCTCTCCACCACGGCTTTCACCCGCGCCCGCAGCGGATTACTCGCACACTCGACCTCGAGATTCTCCAACCACACTTTGGCAATGTACTTGTCGAATCTAACCTCAATCCCCGGCACCGGAATGCCCAAATTATGCAGCCTCTTCAACTCGGCTTTGTCTTCGGAACTCATATCGGCAGGCGCATCGGTGTCCATGTCCGTGTCCATGGGTCCGGCGGCGATGGATAGGATGGGGAGCTTGGTATCTGCGTCTGTGGGAGGTGTGGTGCCGTTCGCCTGGGCGGAGGAAGTTGAGTTTCGTGGGAGTCTGATTGGGTGGACTGCGTCTTCGCCGAATTGTGCTTCGAGGAAGAGACACAAGCGCGCGAGACGGGTTGCGGGGTCTGGTGTGCGGTGGGGATGGTGGGCGTGTTTGGGGCGGTGGGTGAGGGATTCGTAGTGGGATTCGGAGGGGTGGTCGTGGGAGTGTTGTTTTGAGGATTCTGGGGTAGATATTAGTAAGGTGTATGTAACAGTAGTAATTGGTTGAAATGGATGCGGGCATATTACGTACGTTTGACGGCTGCGGGTGAGCTTTCGACTGTGAAGAGGACAGCGAGCACAGCGTCGGCGATGCCGTCGTTGATGACGTTGCCCTCCCATTCGACTTCGACGCGGCCGCCGTTCTTGACTAGGACGTTGACGCAATCCATCACTCGGAACTTGGTTTGTGTGCGGTTGACTTCCTCGTCTGCGGCTTCGCCGTTGGTGCCGTTGCCGTTCATTTTGCTTTCTTTGCCGTTGATGTTGGGATCGGTGATGCTGTCTTCTTCAATAGCGCCAAAGGTGCCTTCGAGCGCCCAGCGGATGAGATCAATACCAGCGGCGGAGAGTGTGAGATGTTGCCGGCATAGGATTGTGGTGGTAGTGAGACCAGCGTATTCCTTGAGATCTTCCGGCGCCATTAGAGAGATCTTGAAGTCGTTCTGAATCAGGACACCAGAGATCATTTCCACCCTGTCTTCTTCGTAGATCGCCTCGGCTTCTTCACCTTCACTTTTAAGTGTCCTTGGTACGGGTGGCGTGCGCGAAGCAAGCTTACCAACGACCTTGGCGACTTTGTCTGTCTTGAATGGAATGCGAAGTTCTTCGCAATTGGCAGGGGAGTAGATTTTGGTAGGGATGGTCTTGTGCGCGTTGAAAGAGAGCAACTTAGACTTCAGACGGGTCATGTTGCCTTTCTCACCGTGAACGAGGATCTGCGTTGCCGTTAGCCGATGTGGAAAGACGGGCTCGCCTTTCATGAGGGTGAGGATTGCTGCGCAGACTTACCACTACTGGGGCAGCAACTTCTTGCACAAACTCCATGTTCTCCTTTCCATCCACGTGTGCAGCAAAACTGTACTCTTGCACAGTGCAGCGCCGTGGTATCATACTCTGTTCATTCTCGCGCTGACCTGGTCGTCTGGCTGCATTTGATGATCGCGTCATGATTGCAGGAATCTGGTCCGGCTCGTGCACAATTTGCTTCGCCATGGTACCCTCGACTGAGTAGCCCGTGATGATAACGCCATTTCTTGGATCTGGTGCCCATCGCTCAAGCAATTCGCGAGATGTCCCAGACTGCATCATACCGGGAGATGCCAGCATAACGCAAGCGCCCAGATCTTGGAACTTGTCGACACTCTTGAGTGATCGCACAAAGCGAAAGTCCCATGCTCCTCGACGGCCTGTGTCACCTTCCGCCTGAGCCTCGTTCATGCGTTCAGCGAAGAGCCGCCTGATATTATCGTTCATAGCGCCGAGATATGTTTGGTAGACCTGCATACACTTTCGTGCTAAACTGGAGTTGTAGTAGATGGGTATCTTCTGATACTGCTCGTGCTTGCTCCAATATTCGTCGAGGATAAGAAGCAATTCCTGAGCACGACCAAGTGCAAAGACCGGTAGGAGTGCACGACCACCACGGTTCAGAACGTCTGTAATAGACTTCATAAGTTGAGCCTCGCGCTCTACACGCGGTGTGTGTGTTGAGATACCGAATGTGGACTCTGTGATGAGGACATCAACCTTGACGCCTGCGGGTACAGTGGCAGAGACCAAATGTCGATCGTCTTCTCGCGAATAGTCGCCCGTGAAAAGAATCTTGAGACCCGCAATCTCCATCAGAAACATGGCTGCTCCTAGGACGTGGCCTGCCGGATAAGGTGTGATGCGGATACCCGACACGGTGTGGGTAGTGTAGAAATCGATGGCTTCGATCATGGGAAATGTGTTTAGATGGTCGGCCTCGGTATACATCTGGATTTTGGTCTCTGACGAGCTTGACATGTTGCCCACACGGACAGAGTCTTGAATCAGCCACTTGTAGATAGCTTTGGTCGGATGTGTCATGAACACGCGGCCTTTGAAGTTCGTCTTCGCAAGGACATATGGTAGTGATGCGGCATGGTCGACGTGGAAACTGAGCGAGGTTAGCATATGACAGGCTTGTTAGCATGAGGTGGGATAGCGGACGAAGGCGCCAAGTCGTCAGGTGCAGGTGATGGATGCGAGGGAAGGCACATCACCGAAGTCGGCTTGGTAGAATGCAAATATATTCCATTGATTCTGATATACAAAGTGGTGCTGGATGGGGCGGCGCAAGCGAAGCCCGACTGCAGTGATGCGCCTTGTTCCCTCCACCGAGACATTGGAGCTGAAAGGCAGAGTCCGCATATACATACTGTGATATGAGCAGCACGTCTACTGTGCTGAGATCGAACTCGTCGTAGAAGGGCATGGCAGAGAGTCCCTCATAGGCAGGATGCATTCCCGCGTCGAGCTACCTCACGTCAGTCTGGCTGCGCACATCGTCTATGAAGTTGCCCACGCACCATGACTGTCTTGCCCTTGTACTGTATGATGTGACACGACCGGCCGACCTCGTTGCCGCCTCCCAAGCACAAGAACATGAGCTCGTCGGAAGGATCGACCGGGTCGTCCTCGTCGGGTGCCATCGTGGCGAGCTTCCTCTTGGTCGCCATGCTAGCGAGCTGCTACAATAGAAACCTCCAGATCGTGAGGAGGAGGTGAGTCGCGCGTTCTCCAGGAGCACTATGGACGCGTTGACCAGTAATGAATGTGTCGAGGAAATCTTTAGTCTGCAGTCATTAGTCAGGTCAGCCTCGTCACAACGTATCGCTGGCGCAGCAGCTTCGTAGGTCGAGTTGACAGGCACTGGTGATATACATGCGGTGGTGAGTGAGTGACGGCCCTTTGTGGTGAGCACCGTTGCGCTTTGTTCGCGCGCGCGCGTGACTAAGCCGCGGTCGGCCTGTGCGGCGTCGTTCTTCCTGGGCGACCTCTCCTCGTCGACCGAGACATCACAAATATACACGCGCGCAACCCCCCGCTCTCGACCGCACCTGCTGCGCACACCGCCGCCATCGCCGAATCGAGAACCTAGGAAGGAGCCACTGCCGGATGACGCGCTGATAAAGGCATCGACCGCGCACTCCCCACGGGGGACGCTGCCTGCCCACCATGGCCCACCCGCACTACAACCACCAGCAGTACCCGCCGCCGCAGCAACAACAGCAACAGCAACATGGCCAGCACCCGCCGCCGGTACAGACGCAGAACCTGAACCACTATCAGCCGCAGCGCCCCTTCTCGCCGCCGTCATACCAGCAGTCGCCAACCGCCATGTCGCCCAACATGGGCCACGGCATCCCGCCCGCAAAGCGTCAGCGTCTCTCGCCCAACCCGCCATCGCCCGCGCCGCCATACCAGTCGCCCTTTGCTACCTCGCCGTACCCACAGTCGCAGCCGCATTCGCCGTATGCCACGTCCCCACAGTATCCTCCCGGCATGCTGTCTGTCCCAGGCTCGCCGGCCTCACAACAGCCGCCGCCCTTCCACCAGCCGCAACCGTACCAGCATCCAAATGGCGTACCCCAGCAACCGCCGCCGCCGAGCTCAATGCCGCCGCCAAAAACGCCAGCGAGCAGAGCGCAGGACAATTCGGAGCTTGAGAAGCCAACGGGTCGAGAGACAGATGTCAATAATATTAGCGATGTATTGAGCGGCGGAATTGTCGATCTACGCGCTGAGGAGGATCTTCTGCTCCACAGCTCCAGCAACCGAAACTACGGCGCGTCGTTCAACTCCCAGGGTTCAGGATCCACAGCGACTGCCAACACGAGCTTCAACAATTGGAGCCAACAGGGAAGCCATGGCGCATTCCAGGGCGCGGGTGCTCTGCAGCAGAACGTGACGCAGGAGCAGCACGAGGCAGAGTTCATCAGGAAGCATGAGCAGGCTGCGCGTATACTCAACGAGTCCGCCCAGCATCCTCTGACCGACCCGTTCCTCGAAGGAAATGTCCTGCGACATCGCATGGCGAAACGAGCATATGACGCTGGGATTCAAGTCAACGTGGATGGCTTGTTTGATAAAATACCAGAAAAAACACCACGCGACAGCACGCGCACGGTTCAGGCTGGTGCCAATGGCGAGCAGATTATCGGCCTGGAAGCTGCGAGTCTGCTCAACCAGAACGCGCCTCTGGTCGAGATCATTTCGCTACTATCCTTGGCTGCTGAAGATCGCATACGCACTCTGGTGGAGGACGCATTTGCACTCAGCCAAGGCCGCCAGCACACGTCCCATGGAGTTATTCCTCCCCAGCTTGTCGATATAGCTGTAGTGGAAAAAGATGCGGAACAGAAGATGGTCGCGCCCGTCAACATCCTGAGGACGCCTTGGGAGGCACCTGACGGCGCTGGCAGCCCTCCAAGCACCGCAATGAAACGTGAGTTCATCAATTGTGGCTTGTTAACGCTGCTGACTAGTACAGAACCACCAAATGCAGCACGGCTCCCCACTCCACCCAGCGAAGCCCCTCCCACTCCTCAGCGAACATTCCAAAACGTCAATCATGTTGCAAATGCGCTTAAGCGGAAGGTTGCAGAGGACGAAAAGTACGAGAAAGAGCGGTTGCGAAAGCGTCAGAAGCGTCAACAAGGTAGTGCTGCCACGCCAACAGAAACGCCCGCAGTGCTTCTCCCACCTCCCGAGAAGATGACCAAGAAGGACAAGGATGCATTGAAGAAGCAGAATTCGACTGGTGATGTGCTCCATCGAAAGGCGAACGAGACAGCCAGTATGGCGCTCGGCCTCGGCAAGAAGAACAAGTATTCTTGGATGACTGGAGGCGGTGGAGCAGGTGGATCTGGGGCTTCGACTCCTCGAGCAAACCCGGCTGCTGGCCGAAGCGGTGCAGCTACGCCCGCAGCACCCACAGTAGAGAAGGGACTTAGTGGCCGGAAGCGAACGTTTGGTGCAGATATTGAGAACACAGAGATCGGCGCAAGGATTCAAGTTCGCGACCTGGTACATGTGTTGGAGCACGATGGCAGGGAGAAGAAGACACTCGCTCTCATGCTGGCACGTCTGAAAAATACGGAGAAAGACGAGAAGAAGGCCGATTTCGACAGGAAGTTACCAGCCGCCGCGGGACGTTGAGATACTCGCACGGTGCGAGATACTTTCCGAAGTCGACTGTCCCCGAAAACCAATGATGCTGGGTCTGTTTCTATGTGCGGATGGGTCGCTGCAACCTCAGTGACACATCTTTTTTCTCTACACTTCGGGGATTTGGTTATCATCAGCGCCGGCGTTTCTGGTCCAAGAATCCGGAAATTGTACTTCTATATGCATCATATCCCAAGCGCTGGGATCACAAAAAGCCTTCATAGGTTTCCAAGGCTGATGTTCACTACAGCGTCAGAGAGGTTCGTAGCCTTGGAAAGACTCACAATAATATAATTAACAGCATCAACGTTCACATACTAAAGTGACCTGACTAGTTGCAGCTATGAGTCTGTGAACACTAATGCAGCTCAATAGAGGGGTTGCAGATATGCAATGGAACATTTACCCATGATTGGTAGTTACCGTTTGGTTGAGCCGGATACGCAACCCTGGTTCGCGAGGAATTCGATCACATGAATGTTGATGGTGTCTCAACGTCCGGCACCACAACGCCATTGTACCATACAAGACAAATGGGGGTGAATTCAAAGTCGAAAGATGTCTTCATCGTTTCCCTTCTCCACACTTCAAGTTCGCCAACCTCGTGTGCGTAACTTGACCACAGGAACCAACGTCGATCGGCAAAGTCGAGCCAGACAGGTCTAATCACTATACAAGACGCCCTCAACAACACGGTCGTAACATACAAGTCACAACAAGACGAACCCACGATTCTCATCCACTTTATACGACCAGATGGCCAACCCAAACCACCCACTCACCAACCCCATCTTCCCCTCCTCCTCCTCATCCAACACCTCCAGAAACCCCAGCACATCCAACCTCACAATCTCCCTCTCCGCCGCATCGCTCATGCGCAACGCCAACCCCTGGCGTCCATCAGCCAACACGCCGACCAAGCGGCTGCACCGCCATTTCAAAGACCTGTGCGACATGGAGAACACGGCGCGCATGCAGCGCGGCGAAGTGCCCCTGTGCAATGTCGCGCAGCGGGAATTGGCGTGGGAGAAATTACTGCGCTTGAGTTCCGGGACGGAGGTCAGGAGGTGGGTGGTCTGGGTTGATGGGGTGCCKCCTGGACGGGGAGGGGGACGGGTGGATGATGATGGGATGGTGGTTGTGCGTGGAGGAGGGGGGCTTCAGGAGGAGGAGGGTAGGGCGGGATGGGGGAGGGGGGTGGATGGGGAGATGGTTAGTTGGTATGATGTTGATGATGCGCAGGTGGGGATGGAGATGGAGAGGGATGGGGATATGGATGGGCAAGAGGGGTTGTGTATGCCGGTGAGGAGGAAGGAAGGGTATAGAAAGGATAGTAAGGATGTTGATGAGGATGGGAAGGATGAGGATTCTGAGGAGTTTGAGTCCCAGTTTGAGTCTGAGACTGAGACTGATTCTGAGGAGGAGGATGTAGAGAATGGGGGGCTTGGGACGGTCATGTACGCGGGCGATGTCAGGGAGCAGCGCGCGGGTGTCGAGCATGTTGAGGTTATGGGTGCGGGTAGGAAGAAGGAGTATTTGGATTTTGTCGAGGAGTTGGCGGTTAGTGTGGAGTATCGGGGTGAGAATTGACTGGATGGACATGTTGCTGTTGAGACTGAGTGCTGACCTTGCTCTCGAGTGTAGCGAGGCCAAGAAGCCACCCATAGTAGACTATGTAGTTTACGGGACTCAGATTTTGTTTTTCAGTGCGAATGCCGCGAACCTCAGCTGTCAGTCTGGCGTTGAGTAATTCTATACGAAGCACAAAATCAGGTGTGAAAGCGCACTACGATGAAGCTCCAGCACCTGAAGCCGACTCTTTTCCAGCTTCTCGGCTGTGAATACTGCATGAGCAAAGTTTCATGTTGAGGAGGACAAAGAGGCCTGCTGAAAGCAAAAACAGCCCACGTCGTCACCTCGCTTACTACACGCCTTCCGCCAGGTGTTGCCCCATTGCCTCTAGCACAGCTGAGGTGAGCGGTCCACAGGCACCCAATCGGGCATCAGCAAGCAGCTCTCGCGCTGCCAATAGCCTGGCATCAAGAGCCGCCGCGGTCCCGCAGAACTGGAGCTGGCGTGGAGGTTGATTGTGCTGTGTGCGAGGTGCCCTCTGGAAGCGTTTGCTGGCACGTGGACCGAATCCAATGCTCCAGGACGACAGCGGATACGCAGGCTCGGGTCTGACAGCGCGCTGCACCCCGGGCGCTGTGGCGCGCTGTGGGCCTGTGAATGGCGGCGGTGGTGCTGCCAGGCCTATTGAAGCTCACCGGTTCGACTATGACCCGCCCGTTTACCCCTCCAGCGCAAGGAAGCACTTTTGGCAGCGCGAGGCCTGGCAGTCACGAACCGCCCGACTCAGGAACGGGACTCGCAGCACAGCAGCACTTTTTCGCGTCTCGGTCGCCACACAGAGCGGCCTCCAGCGCAGAAGAGCGGTTGTTGGTCTCCCAGCACGACTGCGCCTCTCGCTGCTGTTGCTGTTTGGCGGGGAGCTTCTCTCAGCCTTGTCCGGCGCCCAGCGTTGGATCGCATTGTCAGCCGCAGCAGCTGTCCCAATTTACCTGACAACACCCCACCCATATCTTCTCAGCCCTCCGCTCCCTGACTGATGAATTCCATGAATGCCCGTTTCAAGAACCTCGTAGGTTCGAAACGCAAGAGCTCAGCAGGGAATCCGTCTCCATCACCACAGGGCCAAGGCACCCCCACCGGCACCCAACGACCGACGTCGCTGTCGCCCCAAGCCTCCAATTCGAGCAGCTCGTCGCTCCCCATGAATCCCCAGAACAACCTCGGCCGCCCGCCCTCGTACACCTTTGCCCAGGGCGGGCTCGGTGCTCCCAACCAGCAACATGGCCGCCCTGCGAGTCCGCTGCCGCCCATTAACACGGGCGCGCCTGGCTACCCTCCGCAGCAGCAGCAGCCCATGGGCTACCCGCCCCAAGGAGGCCCGCCTGGCTATCCTCCCCAGCCGCCAGCAGGACAGTACGGCGGGTATGGAGCACCGCCGCCAAACCACGGTGCGCCGCCTGGGCCGCCAGCACAGCAGTACCGGCCGCCGGGCATGGCAGAGGTCGCGGGTGAGGGCCGCTCTAAGGCGCAGCTGATTGTGGGCATCGATTTTGTGAGTACTGCGCTCTGAACGCCTCTAGCTGCGACTGACACACCCACCACAGGGCACCACCTTCTCCGGCGTCGCGTTCGCCTTTGCTACCAACACCGAGGCCAAGGAGGACATCATCACTGAGTGGCCGGGCGCTGGAAACCAGACAAAGCAGAAGGTGCGCTAGGCTCGGCCCTTTTCATGCACACACGTCCCTCTAATCCTCCGCGCAGATCCCAACCGTGCTCTACTACGACCAGTACCAGAAGGTCGTCGGCTGGGGCCCTGATATCGCCGACGCGTTGGCCCCGACGGGCTACCCCAAGCCTGGCGTGCAAAAGGTCGAGTGGTTCAAGCTGCAGCTCATGCTGTCCGGCAACACATACATTGACCCCATCAACCTGCCTCCGCTACCCCCAGGCAAGTCTGAGATCGATGTGGCCGCCGACTACCTCTTCCACCTGCGGCAGGCAATGCGCAACCAGCTGCAGAAGACGCTGGGTGAGGTGTTCAACCGTGAGGAGCGTAATATTCGATACTACCTGACGGTGCCCGCCATCTGGAACGATGCTGGAAAGGCTGCAACGCGTGCCGCCGCCATTCAGGCTGGTTTCCTCCGCGACGAGAACGACAACAGGCTGACTCTCATCACTGAGCCCGAAGCCGCAGCCATGTTCTGCTCAAAGACCGGTCTGCTTAACTTGAAGATTCACGACGCCGTGCTTATCGTCGATTGTGGTGGTGGTACCGTCGATTTGATCGCCTATGAGGTCGAGGAGGAGCAGCCCTTCTCCGTGGCTGAGTGCACAGCAGGATCCGGTGACTCTTGCGGTTCCACGGCGCTCAACCGCAACTTTAGCAACATTCTCCGCGCCAAGATCAGGAAAATGAAGCTGCCTGACGGCTCAAAGACCGCAGGCAAAGTATACGCCAAGTGCATCATGGACTTTGAGAACAGGATAAAGGCCGATTTCCGAAACAACGGACAAAAGTGGGCTGTCGATGTTGGTATCGAGGCCGAGTTCCCTGAAGCTGGTATCGAGGAAGGCTACATGACTTTCACCAACGAGGAGATCCTGCAGTGCTTCGAGCCTGTGGTGAACAGAATCTTGGAGCTCGTCAGGAATCAGATCATTGCCATCCAGGCCCAGAACAGGTCATTACAGGTACGTCGCTGCACTTTGTGGTCAGCACATATACTAATCGTCACAGAACGTCCTTGTTGTCGGTGGTTTCGGTGCATCAGAATACCTCTTCCAACAAATCAAGCTTCACGTGCCACCTCAATTTCAGTCCAAGGTCGTCCGACCCATGGACTCCGTTGCCGCCATTGTCAAGGGTGCCGTCACGGCCGGTATCACCGAACGTATCGTCACACATCGTGTCGCCCGTCGACATTACCTCATGGCTACTCTCCAGCCTTTCAAGGAAGGCCACCACCCCGAGCAGTACCGTGTCCCATCTCTCGACGGCAAGGATCGATGCAAGTACACGCGCCAGATCTTTGTACAGAAGGGCCAGCGTGTCAAGATTGGCGAGCCCGTCAAGGTTTCCTTCTTCCGACAAGTTGCTCCTGGTGCCACGCTCATGTACGAGGATATTCTGTACGCATGTGATGACGACGTCTGCCCAGAGTACACCAAGGATCCTCGTAAGTCGTTCACTATATCGCTACAAAAACAGTTTGATTTTCTAACATCAATACAGGCATCAAGGAAGTCGTCACCCTCACATCCGACCTCTCACGAAAGAACCTCGAAAAGGATTTTGAACGCATGGACACCCCTCAAGGCACCTTCTACCGCGTCTACTTTGACATTTACCTCACGCTCGACGGCTCCGAGTTCAACGCCGAGCTCGTCTGCCAGGGCGAGGTCATGGGTCGCTGCACGGCTAGGTTCAGGTAGATGGTTTGTGCGGGTGTAAAAAGTTCGGGATAGCATATAGCATGGTTTTAGGGTAGAGATATATATATGGGGAGTAGGGGGTCGAGTGGAAATGAGGATGAGGGGAGTGGATATCGATATGCATGCTGATGTGAATGGGGATGGTGATGGGGATGTGGAAAGGGGATTAAAGCAGATTTGATGTTGGTTTTCTTGTTGAGCTTCAGCATACCCCACAACGTACGGAAATGATAAAGTTTATTCTTCACGACTGAGATAGAGCTTGTGAACCCTTAGCGTGCACGCCAAGTAATGTTATGTGTGTGTATTCATTCATGCATATCCAAGATCAAAGATCTATCCTCCGCTCTACTTAGCTAATCTCGCCTGCCAGTCGACATAAATCAAATGTCCCCACGCCAAAAAAAGTCCGTATATCCAATACGCCCAAACCCATAGGTATCATAAACAAACATGCATTCTTCCCAATCCATCACCCATCATCCCATCCCAATCAATCACACCCAGCCCCTCCTCCACTCACCGAAACAACCCACTCCCAACCACCATCCACGCCATAACCCCACTCAACACCAACAACACAATCGCCACGACAAACATAGCCACCACCTTCTCGACCGAATGCCGCACATCGTCCGTGCGCGCCACGACTTCGCCTGACTCTGGGTCGAACTCGATCAGCACGGGGCGATAGTGCGCTTGGGACTGGTAATGCGATGGCGGCGTTGAGCTGGGATTTGGGGGTGGGATGTACTGGATCAGCGTGTCGCGGTGGGTTTGTGTTTCGCGGATGGCGACGCTGTATGAGGGTGGGGATTCGGTGGGGTAGATTGCGTTGAGGTGGAGGAGGTGGGCGAGGGGGATGTTGTCTGTGTCGATGTCGGGGGTGTCTGTGTAGGGTTGGGTATGTTGGTGTTGTTGTGATGATGGGTGGTGTGGTGCGAGAACGTCACTGTATATCTCGCTTTCATCGTCGCGGTAGGGTCCGTCGTGCGGGTCGTCCCGGTAGATGTCTCCACTGTGGTATGCTACATTGTGGGATTCTTCCTGGTAGGGCTCCGTGTCGGAGTAGGCTGGGGCGTTGGGCGGGAGTGCGGGAAGAGGTTTGATGGTTGTGTCTGATGAGGCGGGGGAGGCGTGGAGGGTAGGTGAGGTGGGTTGGGAGGAGGATGGTGAGTCGAGGTAGGGTTGGTGTGTGGGATTCTTGAGGATGCGTTAGCTGTCGCGCTTCATGAGGAACACCATAGATGTAAGTGAATCATACCTCCATGTTGTATATATCCAATACAATATTCCCAGATTCTACGTATCTCTCCAGTATAGTGAGCGTCCAATTCGTCCCAACTGCCAGAAGAAGAAGCCTGTGGTAAGCGTGAATGTGATGTTGAAGCTGTTTGCAGGCAAAGTCAGTACGAAGACACCGGACTGAGGTTAGCTATGTCTCAAAGGATGGATCAAAGGCAGCTGCAGCCATCATGAAGTGCAGTGGGCAAGCGCTCCGAGCCGCGCCGCAGCAGTCGCGGCGCAGTCAGCTCCAGGCAAGCAAGAGGCTGGCGCTGTGGTGTTGGAAGGATCCATGCTCTGACGGTGTGGCTGGGGCGGGGACCGAAGTGGAGTTTAGCGCTGGGGGCCACGACAGCTCTGTGGGGCCTGAGGCAGACTTGACGTCGTGCTTGATATGGGATGCATGTTGCGAATTGAGCTGCGAAGCTTATGAGTGGTGCATTGAATTCGTTTTGAACGTCTTCCTGTGAGCAGCGCAATGGACGAAAGTTTGCAGGTGCTTGTTGCTCAGAACGAAAGAGCGCGGAGCACCGCCACGTACCCGAAACACAAATGCACCGAACCTCACATTTCAGGACCACGAACCCTTCGTCAAAGCGTTTCATCCCAAAATAGTAGAGTCGACACTAATCATCGGCCGTTGTCGGTGCACGACTCCATTCAGGGTTCAACGCGCGAAAGGAACCAGTTGGACCACTGACGGCTGTCTGTGCTTTCCTTCCCCAGGACATGCCTCGCGAACTTGTTGATGATTGTTCACCTTCCATGAGGCTGATCAGAATGACTGCCCGCAACTTGTGCAGACCAGCATCAGTCCCCACCCAATGAGAAACATGAGTAGGATGAGCGTATGAATTTAGGCAACACACTGCAAGCTTGGTGGAAAGCTGCTGCCTCACGTGCTCCGCACTTCCCTGTGTCTCACCAAGATCCCGAAAACTTATGATTATGTCGTTACGAAGCAGCTCGGTCCGATACGTCACTGACGCCTGTAACCAACATACCAAAGAGCCATATCACGCCATGGAGCCAGTCTTACAGCTGCAGCCCATCCTTGCGGCGCAGGCAAAGCATGGGCCCATCTTCCGACGCGAGCTCTTCGACGTCGCATACGCAGCTTACAAGTCTATCGACGATGGCGACGCGAACGAAATAGCACACAGGAAGCTCGAGCTATCGAGCTTCTTCACGGACCAAGAGGTTTTGCTGCACGACCTTTGGGGAAATGAACATCCGAAATCTATTCTAAGAGAAGGGATCGAGACCAGGGAGGGTGATGTGATCAGGCACAAACGAAACTGGTTGTACAGTTCCCTTCAGCGTCTAGGCCGCGCATATGGTCACAATAGCGCAAAAGATAAGCGCTACACCCTCAGTTTGTTGCCTTTTGACTTCGGCACCCGAAGTTGTCCAATTGAAGAAGAGAATCCCTCCATTGAAACCGTGCCGCGGGAAACCCTCACTCGGTGGGCGGCGCAGTGGGAGGAATCCGAGCTCCGCTCCAGGCTGTCTTCTTTCTTCGAAGGCGAAGCCAGACGCCAGCTGCAAAACATCGATCAGATCATTTGCTTCGGCATAGGACGCCCTCTCGAGGTATCTCCATGGCCTACGGCAGCATGCCGTGCATATCAGCAGTACCTGGCTGCATGTACGATTCGAGACATCACCGCTCATACACCAGGCTGCACGGCGCCGACCGTCTTCGCACAGGATCCGGAGTATAGTTCAGCAGAAAAGGCCTATCTAAGTGAACAGCTCAACATCAACGTACTCGACGATCCGGAAGGCTTCAAAGCCCTCACGGGAAATACCTTTGTCGTCACGATTTCGCCGAACGTAGCAGTCCGCCAGATTGCAGTCGATATGACGCACGAGGACAGTGGGCCTGCAGGTTTCCTCTGCCATGACATCGGATCTGATGGGCTGGAGTGTGATGGTGCGGGCTTGAGGGATGAGGACGGCAGGAATGTAAGTCCGTATACGACTTGCCCTTCGAGTCCGGCTTTGGGGGAATATAAGCAGAAGAGTATACACATGGAGTATGATGATACAGACAGTCTGGACGCTTTCGGGAAGATGGGGGTCTACATGAAGCAGTCGGCATGAAAAGCATCACAATCTCATTTCAGGTGCGTTTATTTGCCAAGTCATATAATGTGTTTCTACTAGTAACGAAGAACCCCTTGTACTTTGACTTTGCATCGTTATAGCTCTTTACTCACATCTGTGTTCATCGTAGAGATCGCCATAGTTACTTCTTATTATAATCAACTTTCTTGCGACTAAATATTGCAGTCGCGTTTGCAAATTTACGCCTCATTCGCGATGCATGTCGTTAAGCAGCGTAGTAGAAGCCTCTCTCTACATAATTGATAAAAAGGTCTATGGCTTTCGCAACCATGATAGACGTCTTCTATTAGCGTGATAACGAGACAGGAGCAAGAGGCAGTCATCACCAGCTTTGCACGTGCAAGGCGCACAACTTCATGGAAGATTCTGAGATTGGATTTATTAATATAGGTAATTGAACAAAACGTATGATTAGACCATCTACACCAAAGTAAAAACAAGAATAACTTAGCGTGTTTCATGATATTTTTGTACGACTTGAATTCAGTTTGGAATCATGTGAAATGAGATGAACATAAAGAAATAAACAAATCAACTCTAGATAGATGTGATTAAAGCAAGGGAATTTATGCTTACCAGTGATGCTCCATGATCTTCTCCAATTGATATTGCAAGTGGTGACGAAGAAAAGGAAGACACAAATTTGAGATGTGAAGCTTCGCGCTGGATTACCGATAAACAGGTCAGTAGCTCAATTAGGGCAGTTACCCTGGAAACATTGCCAAAGCAACCCCCGGTATGGAAACTCTCCTCGTGTCTTCAGTCGATGTTCAGCAGTTCAAAATCCATTCAACCTCGTAGTGACAATGGTGCACAATAGTGAAGACGCGACCCTTTTCGTGCCTCGCGGCGATTTAAGGTATCTTTCAGAAAGTTTCGACTGCATCCCCCACTATCTGTTCCGGACCTCTTCACCTCGATCCAGTGGCACCACCACTCAGACTTTTGTTGCATCAGCTGCGGCACAGTATGGCCTTGATCAGAGCGATATTTTGGGTCGCGACTGGGACGAATCTACCGAGATGCTCCGAGGTCATTTTTTGTGGAAGAATTATACGAACGACAACCTCATGTCGTGGACAAGCTCGTTTGTCTTCGCCGTGCAACACGCTATACGTCGACAGGAGACTGATTACCCAGTGTCCGGACCAGAGTCGATCTGCATCACAGTTTTGGATACCAAGAAAGTACCTCGAGGAGCATTCCTACCCGCTGTCGCTTTATTGCAAGCGTACCAAATTGCAAGCACAGGCAAACTGCAACACGAGTACTACTATGGCGAATATCTATCACAGGGCAAGCTGTCTAGTGGCGCGATCATTTCTACCACGTTGGCCAAGTTGGTAACGCATGGGCTGATTGACTTGTATCCCCCTTTTGACGACAGCTCGGCGAGGCATCAGCTCTTTCTCCGTGTACTTCAGCTCCGCAAGACGTTCAGCAATGCACCAGAAGAGCCGAGTCTTGAGGAGATCGAGATCGCAGAAAGTATCGTTGTTGGCTGCTTTCCACAGACTTACATCCGTCCTGTCATTATGATGACCCTGTTGTCTCTCAAACCTCGATATCATTTGGAGCCTAGGATCCTGGAAGCCTTCAAAGCCATTTGCTGGGGTAGGGGAACAGTTATATCTCTTAAGCTCCTTCTCCACTGATAATTACTAGGTACTCTCTTATCATCTTGTGATCTTGAAAGCTATACAACAACATCACATCATATCCCGGAGCACAGGCAATTTACCGCCATGATGCATGAAGTCTATGCTTCTACACAGCGCGAAAGGCAAATGCAGCATGCAACTCATGTGATCAGACCGCAGACGGCAAGCCTTGAGCTTACAGGTTTGCTGCAGAAGTTAAATTGTAAGCCTTTCAATGAGATGATTAACATTTCGAGAGCTGACCATAGAAGTAACGCACGATGAATCTGATGTGGACCAACCTGGGTCTAATAAGTCGAGTGCGTCGGAGCAAGGAGAAGACAAAGGAACAGAGAAGAACGATACGCAGATTTTGCATTCTCGTAGTGCACTCGCAGGGACCTTCCCTTCTTCCCCAAAAACAAGGATGATAGAGATGATAGAAGAAGAAAGAGAGGAACAGCAAACAGCTCTAGATCAAATTGGCAACTGCTTCGAAGAGATGCGACCATGGTCAGTTTATCTCGTGGGTACATGCAGTGGCTTACCATGGCAGTCCTGAATGCAACGTACGAATTAGCGCAGTTTGCTTCCGCCGAAACCATTTCGACTGGTGCATTACGCACAAACTTATGGTAGCGGAAGATTGGGTGTGCCCTCGTGCTCCCTCGGACAAGTTCCCGCTTAACATGGCGTGGTGCATCGCAGTACAGTGTGGTAAGCATGCCCCACAATATATAGTACACAGTCCTGACTCTATCTCAGATATGAACGAAGAGGAAGCATATTGGGCCGAGATCGAAGAAAACGCACTGATGGGAGGTGCGGGATTCCGGGAGCCAGGAGAACCATACATACATTGACAGCAAGGTTGATTGCTACGTAGTGGAGTTGGGAAAATTGGTAGGAGTCGTACGTGGTGCAGTAGCTTAATGGTACCGTAGTCGCGCTCATATTGGACCCTCTGACTATCAGCGTGGCTTAAGTGGCCACTGTGGCGCTTCTGGGTGGATACGTGCTACATCAATGAGGCAGATCTTGTCCAGCCTTAGTATGCGATTGACTCTATGTCTCGCTGGTACTAGGAGAGGAATTGATGCTATGTTCTTCTGGAAGATGTGCTCAGCGCTGAGCCAGCGACAGATAGTTTAACGTTACCCGGTCGAATACCTGGCAGAAGCACACGGCCGAATATATTTCGCCAAATTGATTGTCGCAGATTGTACTTCTTCCTGAATATCTTACCATTCCGAGATGTAGATTGCCCGTCTGACTTATCCGAGCAGTCGTGGCCTATCTGCTAAAGACGAGCATGGAGGCGGCCTGACGCACGCGCGCTGCCCCACTCCAACTCGGTTACATTGCCCAGGTCCTCTTCCCTCATAGCATCTCATTTTAACCATGGACCCTCTCACAAACCACGAAGTCACCGACTGCCGCCAATGCTCAGCACAGTCGGTGTTTGACCCGTTCGGAAATCCTGACAAGCATGCGCTGTTCCATGGACATTGTCCGACATGCGACCAAGGTGCCGAAGCTACCTCGCGCAACCTCGTCTCCCTATGTGACAGATGCCAACATCTCCGTCTGCGACATTTATTGCTTTGTTGCATCCAACCAGATGATGGGCAGGGCTTGTATGTACGATTTGATCTCGATCGTAACGCTATGCACGATTGCGCATTGTGTCAATATATTGCTTCATCCGTGCCGGTCGATGAGGACGTTGAGATCAGAATCCGCGACACCGATGGGAGATGTTTCGTGGAGACACGTGATCGGTCGATGCCTCTCTTTGCGGAATTGCAAGACCAGCTTAGACGTCGTGTAAGCGAATACATTCCGTGGGCGTGGTTACGAGGGGCCCTAGACGAAATATCCAACGAGGCGCCAAATGATCAAGTTGCAGTTTTTCCTGGAACGAAGGAACTTGAAGATATGCGGGTCATCGATGTCTCTCAGGCCAAGGTAGTCATGCTACCAGACGATGCCACTTACGCGGCCCTGTCCTACGTGTGGGGAGCGGATTCTGGGAGTCAACTGCAGGCTACAGTCGCCAACATCAGTCTTCTCGAACAGCCTGATAGCTTGCAGGATGCTGATCTACCGCGGACAATATTAGACTCTCTGAGAGTATGCGAGCGATTGGGTCTCAGATATCTCTGGGTCGATCGGCTGTGCATACTGCAAGACGATTCGTGGGCGAAAAAGTCCATTCAGCTCAACCAAATGGCAGCCATATACGCCAAAGCAAGACTAACGCTGGTTGCTGCTGCCGGTGATGGCGCAGACTACGGTCTTCCCGGTGTCAGTCGCCCACGAACGGTCGAGCAGAAAGCGCTTAAACTCAGTGACTCCTTTGGACTCGTGTATGGCACGAGGGATCTCGAAACGTGTTTGAAGGAAAGCAAGTGGAACCAACGAGGCTGGACGTAAGTTCACAAACCGAGTATATATAAGCAACACAAACTGACCTTATACCTACTTCGCTAGCTATCAGGAGCACATGGCATCATCCGCATTGCTCTTCTTCACCAATGACGGACTTCACTTTCAGCAAGGCTATGACTATAACAGGTTCACAGTCTCCGAAGGCCCAGCAAATAATCCATGGGCGTCTAGAAACAACGATCTCTCGAGCCTCGCAATGATTGAAGTATACTCGCGGCGGATTTTAACGTTTCCCACCGATGTGCTGCGTGCCTTGGCTGGCTCCCTATCCGCTGTGTACGGCGAGCGTATCTCTTTCGGCATGCCATGGGATCACTTTGATAGCGCGATACTCTGGGAGCTCTATGGATTCAGATACAAAGACTACAAATACAGGAAACGAGATTCAACAGGACCGCACGTCTTTCCGTCGTGGTCTTGGATTTCGGTGGAGGGCCTCATTGTGTTCGAAAGCCGCAAACACCACGTTTATAGACTTGCGTACTGGGGCATACCGGTTCCCGACACAAGCAAAAGCACACCTAATTTTCGATGGAGTCCTATCGAAGTAACTACCCGTCATGCAAGGCACGCTGGCAGGTCAGGTCTGTCGAAAGACGATGTCGAAATTTGTGCCCTCGCCGCGCTGGCATGGCTGCATGGCTGTATCCGCACAGAGGTGCCTGATTGTATACAAGTCGATTGTAGCAGCGAAGATTATATCAAACGTCTAGAGAACAGATGGCCAGATCGACAGTCGTCATTTTGGCAGGATGCTTCCAGAGGCTATGATTCGAGCCATGTGTTTAGAAACGTCCCTCCTGAGCCACACGATACTACGGGACGGATCCTAGTCCACGCCCAAAAAGCGTCCTTTACACTCGATTGGGACTACACGGAAAACCAAAACGAAAGAATCGATCCTAATGCGGCTTCCTCACTCCTCCGGACCAGCGACCACAGAATAGCAGGATCAATTACCATCGATAATGACTGGGCTGCGAATTTTCGCCGTACAGATCAACGGCGAGGTGATTTCATCGTTCTATCCATTTCACGCGAATGGCTCAGCTATGTCGGGAACTCCATGATATACGGCCATATCCCGAAGGACTCTACATCAACCTCTCCAAGCATATTCTACGGATGTCCGTGCTCTACAGACGAACAATCAAACACCTCACTATCCCATGTCGCGGAATGTCCCGAGCATCCCGACTTCCATTCGCCGATACCGTTTCATACTCGCGTCATCAAGAGAAGAGACAACGACCCGGACGATGTGCATCTCCAAGCTCTGATGAAACATTTTGCTGATTTGAGCTATTTCGATACGAATGGGAAGCTGCTGCATGATATGATGGGCATTCCGCAGTTGAATGTCATGATGATTGCGCCGAGTCGGAAAGGTACTGCTGGAGGGAAAGTGTATGAGAGAGTGGGAATCGGGAAGATATATCTGAAAAGATGGGTAGAAGCGCGACCGGTCTTTGAAACTGTGATGCTCGAATAAGGAAGAAACACTTTGAATTTATCGAGCAATGAAATTTCGTTACGCTAGTTCCTGCCCGTAGCACCATGTGCAAGTTCCCATTCCTTTGACTTGACTTCGCCGTGTCCCTGGCCCGCTTTGTCACAAGTTGGGCATATTCGCTCACTTTCATTGTGATAATAATTGCATGCCCTGTTGGTACAACGTCCGCCGTAATGACAGGCAGCGTACTTCCGCAGCTGTTTGTTGCCTCCGTGGCTGGCAAAGTACCTCAAATCTTCCGGCGAGTGGAAGAAGCGACATTCAACATTGCGATGACAATAAAGTCCCCAATCGCATGGCCTGACCTCAGTTTTGCGGTAGGTGATCTTGTCCTTGTACTTATCGAGCTCATAGACGTAGAGCACTTGCCGACCGTTCGTGTCAAACTGGGGCTGGAATGCCTTCGAGAATGACATCTTCCAGGACCATACGTGTGCTCGAAAGCCACTTTCGTTGATATTTTCGACCGCTGGGAGAAGATCTTCATCGCCTGTGACCACGATGAATTCACTTTTGACGCCAGTCATTTCGTCCTTCACTGCCTGCTTTGTCATATCCGCTACCATTCTCGTGTCGACCTGCTTCTCCTTGCCGGTCCAAGTGCTTCGTGAGAAAGTATGAACCTTGATATTAGGCTTGCCAAACGCCGCCCATATGTCTGTCGGTGGAGGAGTAGAGCCGTAGAGATCCGTGTCGACTGCTACGTTGGTACTTGAATCAAAGTCTAGCGAAGAGTAGGATGTGAGCACGTCTATAAGAAGGCTGATATCGTATCGCCACGACAAGTCTGAGACTGGGGCTTGACTCGAGTCTGATGAGTAAGTCTTTCCGCCTTGTGTGAAGAGGTTGGAGTTGTCAATGTAGATGTGCACCTTCAGCGAAGCCGACATCTCGGAAGTTCTTGTCACGACTGGAGTATATGCTGTTAAAATCTTCAGAGCTGTGCTGTCATCTACGGCTCCTATCTCGAATGATGATTTAGGCTGGAAGTGGAGGTAAGGTAGAGACATCAGGCTGAGGAAAAGAAAGTGTAATAAGCAGTCCTCGCCCGAGCTAGTCTCAAAGTGGACTAGCACTTCTTTACGCGCTCCGCAGCCCAACTTGACCAACGTTCCCCAAGATCGCTGATTGGTCCAAGACACACCCAAGAACCACGCCTCCTTCAGGTTTCTGAAATAAAGGCAGCCTTGATTCTACAGGAACTCGTCAATAACACAGCACGATCTCTTTCACGTGCATCTTGCGCATCTCGCATAGTTGTCTCATGAGCATATTTAGTGTGAGATGAGCCTACATTACTTCCTCGTGTTGGCGCTGGTTGCAAGCGCCAGCTCGACCAGCAAGATTGGTGGGTATCATTTGCCCATTCGCCGTACCACAGTAATTCTGGATTGGAGATGGACTGGCAGTGACTCGCCACACGTCGTAGGTCAAAATTTTGAGACCATGCATGAACTTCTAAGCTCACATTCGACAGCCTCATCACTACGAGTCCGTCGAGCGACAACATGCGGGTCTGAGCTACTCCAATCAGATAGCCATAGGTGCAAGATCCCTTAAGCCTCATTTGCGAACGCCCCAAGACGAGAATGTTCTCGGTGGCTAAGACGACATAGACTTCTGGAGTGTCTATACGACCCAGATACAACTAGGAACTCCGCCCTTGAACTTTGATGCGATCATAGACACCAGTTGGTCGCCTTTCTTCATTCCCTCCGCTAATTGCACATTCAATAAGCACGAGCGAGGTTCATGTATCATACATCCACTATACAACTCATCCATGTCCTCGACATACCGCGCAGATCTCTCGCCCTGCAAAATGACATATTGGGGCATTGAAGGCGTGAGGACATACGGGGTTATTTCAAACGACAGTCTGTATCTATCAAATCTTGAAATCCAAAACCAGACTTTTGAGGAGGTCTTGCGATGGCAGCCCGGTGGACTCACCGACGATGACTTTTTCGACACCGTGCTCGATCTGGCATTGAACCCGAGCTACGACATCTGGGGTAACTTTACAGCACCAGGTCCTTTCCAGAATATGGTTGCTCAGAGGCTGATACCTGAGAGCATCTTCTCGCTTACGCTACCAAGGACGGATGACGCCCTCGGCCAATTAGTCTTTGGTACATTACCAGCCGATGTTGTTCGCGATGGCCTGCTGGAAGTACCACTTAACAACACACGACTCGGCGAGGGTAGTGAGCTTCGGGACTTCTACACCTCTAATGGCTGGCAAATCTCCGTGGAGAGCATAGGAATGAGCCAAGCATCTTCCGATACTGTTGAGATGGTCACTCTTCTTGATGATCAGAAGATTGCGGTCGTAACCTCGTCCTACCCGTATATTGGTCTTCCACGTGAAGCTACCGCGAAAGCAAATCAACTCCTTGGCCTCGCAGGACGAGCCAATTGGGTGGACTGCGACACGCGCTCAAAGCTTCCGGATCTTGTCTTCACTTTCGGGCCTGGGCTAAACATCACATTGACGGCGCGAGACTATTTGCTCGAGGTATACGACGATATCTACGAAAGACGAAAATGCGTGACGACATTTCTTAACCTGGGAACGACGGGAGACGATGCCATCATACTTTTGGGTACGCCGTTCTTGACGGGCTTGCATAGTGTGTTCGATGCGGACCGGAGGAGTATTTCGTTCGGCAACCGAGCAGATTAAGGAGCGTGTTATTCAGGCATTCTGTCTATATTCAGACACTTGCGGGTAACAGTCATCACGATTCCATGAAATGCTATTGCGCAGGGTTCCCCCAATCAAATGATTACTCACTACTTATTTCTGCTATGGGATTAGCTTACTGTTTGATCATTGCTGGAATCAGCTAAGATCAATAATCCCATGCTTAGTTCAGCTGATTGAGGCTATCTCAATCAGTCCAGCTCCAGCTCTTTGACATTTTGCGACGGAAGTCCTCATCAGCCTCGGTAAGAGTGCCAAGGAGTAGACTGCCTCTCTCCTCACAATCCTCCATCACCACCCCTTGGACTATATCGATAGCTTGCCTATAAGAAGCTTGCTTATGAGAAACTCCCAAGTTCTCAGACATTAGTTCCCTTAGCTCTTCCTTGACTTCCCCAATCTTCTCGTTCATCTCCATCATACGTTTAATGAGGCGCCTCCTAAACATCCCACGAATACTCTGAGGTTTGAACCCCTTGATTTTCTCGGCCTGTTGAGTGGCATTGTTGTAATCTTCTAGGATCTCGCCGAGAGGCGCCCAAGGATTAAAACCATTGTCGGGAATGCCAATGGCGTCAAGAAGCAGGTTCATTTCATGGGTCCAATCGCAAAGGTGCATTCGAACCCACCTTGTGCGGATCTTGATGAATCGCATGCAGCGCGCCAGCTCGGCTACAAGGAAGTGGAATCTATCGTCTGGGTACTCTGCGCTAGGTTCTGGGAAGTTTGGGCATCGGAGAAGATCTTGCTTCAGGTTCTCGGGCGATAATGCCTCCTTCACACAGGTATCGGACGCTGATTTAGAGTCAGTAGTGATCATGTCAGAGTGTGTTACCTGCTCGGCGCTCAGATGGTGACCCTCCAGCTCTGCGATCATAGCTGCGAATTTGAGGTCTGTCTCGTCGCTCATAAAGTTTGGAGAGAGCGAGAGTGAATCATCATCCCACAAACCGGCTTCCAATTCCTCCATTTCGCTAGAAGTCAGGTACTCCTCCAGCATCTGCCGTGTGAAAGCATCCGCAAGGTCCAGGTCCATGCGCATGTCACTGCTCTCGCCAAGGGGATCATTTAAGCGAGAGCTCGATTGTCCGTGGATGAAAGTCCTCTCCCAGTCTTCTATGAACAGATCTTCGTTCATGTCGGCATAGTTTGGGGCGATAGAAGGTACGTGATCGTCATAGAAGTCCTGCGGATGTTCCATCACACCACCAGCGGTACCGTACGTCTGATTATCAGGACCAGCCTGGAAATTTGAGTGCGGCACGAACGACATCTGGTGGTGCTGATTAGGGTGAATGCGTTCGATGTAAATCTGATCTGAGGGGTTGTGAATGCATGTTAGAAGCATGTTTGGGTTTTTGTACTGGAAGATTGGGACGCATTGTACTTTTCTGATACTGTAGACATTGTATATACACGAGCTGTGAGCGCACAACATGAAATACGAAGTTGAATTGAACGCCATACCATCAGAGTATGACATTGTGAGTTAAATTCCAACTCGCGACTTTTCACCTACCATTGCTCTTAGCTTTTGCGACCGCCGCTGATAGCGCTCACACACGCTGACAAAGGTGAACATTGGAGAAGTAAGAATTTGATGTCCCACCCATAAAAGTGGGCTAAATATATTCGGCCGTGTGCTTTTACGATTCGGCCGTGCACCCTAAATAGTAGTGCTTAAGAGGGTCACTACGTACGTCTAATAATACAGGCTAAACATATTTACTTCCTGCTAACAACAAAGTACTACAGTTACCTAGAGGCTTTTAAGTACCTATTACTGTTATATTGCGCTTATAAATAGGTGCAAAGGCCTCTAGGAACTGTTAAGTGATAGCACCTGGCTGAATAGCGAAAGGGCGCGGCCGAATATATTTTGCTTAAGAGTGGGAAGACGGGGTATTGCATACACACCCGATTCAGTAACTTTGTTTACTTTGTTTACTTTGTGTGGGACACGAAGCTTCCAGTCTCGTTTGTCCACAGCAGAAGCTTTCACTATGCTCAGCAAGCTCCCCGTCATCCCAGCTCCAAGAATGGTGATACTAACCCTGTGAAGCATCGCATTCACTGCGCACATAATCACAGTACATTCACTATGCCCATCTCCATATTCGACCCCTCTCGAAGCATATAGCTCATTCGCCATCATATTCTTCCTCCTTTTGCATCTTCTTACCGTCATATCGCAGTCAAAAAGTTCATGACAACTGCACACCAAGTCGTGAACAAGTCCACCATCATGATTATGCGATCAGCCCAGGCCAGCCGTCCGAACGCCATGGTTGAGCCCGACCTCTCGACTAAGGTATTTCCTCGTATCCCACTCCCTCCGCGTCCCGCAAACTGCCCGCGCGGCACATCTCGTTTTTACGAGCATCTTAAGTCGGAAACTTCTTCTCCACGTCCAGATTCCGGGTTCGAATTCTTGGAAACTCAACGTGGCTTGGATGCCGAGAGAGCCAGGAAAAGTCGTTCTTGTCTAGCTTCTGTAACGGGCTTCTTCACACACCTGCATGCCATGCTTGTGCCTGTTGGAAGAAAACCGCCTGTCGAGACGGCGCCCCTGAGCCCTGTCTCTTGCCAACCACAACGTGAGCCAGCGATGAACATGCAGCCTGCTACTCAAATGCCGCTAGGATGGTACCCAGGCGGTGCAGCAGATGAGTACTATCTCTCGTTTCTGACAACACCGATTGTGGATTATCGAACGACTAACGAACTACCTGCGACTACATCGCGGTCATTCGCAACGGAAGAAGGAACTGGATATCGAGCAGTGGACATTGTTCATGAATCTTCCACGCTACAGTTCGCGACAGAAGCGATGCCAGCTAGGCAGCAAATAGTCTTGTCGGACAGCTTTCTGGTCACAAATTTCGACATGGATGAACAGGTTGCTGAAGACGCCGATATAGCGGTCGCACCTGTTGCTGGACGAGTGGACCATGCGGATTGCTTCTCGGTAGGCTCTTTCGACGATGACAACGACGCAGAATCAGAAGAAGCTGATGAGAACTCACCAGTTAACGTGCCTGAAGTCATTTTCACAGAGCGCCGCACATCTCTATTTTCTTTGGACTCGCAGGACTCTGGAGTCGATGTAGTCGGGCAATCAGGGACTGCGCCTGGAGCAATTCCTCTGGCATGTCGAGGTTCGTTGCTCCTTTTACACTCCCAGGATGGAATTGACGAGCAAACAAATCGGGTCTTTCCAAGTGGAGGAGCTGTCTTCGCCAGTCATCGCGACTCATTGTTCTCTCTGAACTCGGAAGACGAGTCTGCCAACCTAGACGACTCAGAGACCACGCCAGTCACCTACGAAGCTTTGCATGCTGATGCATTCACCACTCGGCACGACGGACCGCAACGAGATGCTGTACACGATCAAAATATCCGACGTTACTCACGGCAAGCTGGAATCTGCGAGGCATCTGAAAGCAGCGACGACAGCGATGTGTATGAAGAGCCAGCCTACGAGCTAGGAGCCATCCCGCATCCACTTGAGCCCGATCCTGTTGTCCAGGGACCGCAGCAATTGAACTCAGCTTACACTTCTGCCCTCTTGCTTACCCCTGATCACGACCAAGCGTGTCTGACGCGCTTTGTGCATCTATGGGAAGACGCATGTGCCGAGCCCATTGATCAGTCTCTCTTTGCTGGATTTGATTCGAGTTTTGAACACGATGATGTGCCTAATTTAGCGCAAAGAAGAACTGTGGTTCTTGTGGACCAAACGACAGTGACCGAGAGCGATGCTCGATTGACATTTGGCAGAGAAAGGCGCCACACGGTGGGTTGATTGATGGGGGACAATTCATTAGCATAAAGGTATAGATCTTCATTATCTATATTAAGTTTTGGCTTTTTAAGTCGTAATATCTCATAGGAGAGTATTTTCTTTAGGATCTATCGCAGAAACAAATAGGGCTCCCTTCAATTTAGCACAGGTTCATAAAGATACTATTTGTAGCCCATCAGACCTATTCAAAGAGTATAAAAATTATTTACTCGAGGGGAGAAGTCCAAGTTACCGTTGCTACTATCGTTACAAAATGAGGCCTAGCGGCTCGTAGAAGCTTGATAATGCGCTGAATGACAGCTGCATCATTTATGCGCTGGCTTTCGAAGCGCAACATAGCCTTTGTACTCGTGAAACATTCAGGCTATGCGCTTATTGCTTCGTCGTACTTGTGCTTTGGGATGCGTCTCGGTTCACACGCATTTAGAGATGATAACGATGTGACGTATGGCTACCTAAGCGACGTCGACACACGCAAAGCCCTTCAGGATTCTTCCATCGCGAATCATCAAACAGTGACCATTTGCCAGATCGCACGCCATGGAGAGGAGATTTCAGAATGCCATTAATGTGTGAACGCCGTCTATTGTGCAGCACATGTCCTACTCAGATCGTACTGTTACAAGATGTTATCATCGCCCGTCTACACAAAAAGTAGCACACAAGCGAAAACCTCCCCCGGAGATTGAACAATCACATGAAAGCGTAAAAAGGATAATCCAAGACGTCTCTCTCCGTCGGATGCCGAAAACAGCCAATGTGCAAAAGGAAAAGAGACTTTTTTCCCGCGTGTATTACAGATCATGGCTGTCTTGGTATCAATCATCCCCCTTCATCTCTCGACGCTTATTTAGTCTTAGCAATCTCTACACCTCCTGTCGCACCTAGAGCCTTCTTGATATCACCGTAGATGGCGAACTGACCGGCGGTCAGAGTACCAACCATGAAGAGACGAGCACCGATACCAGCGTAGCTGCCGCGGAGACCGAGCTCCTTGGCGATCTTGATCAAGCGGCTGGTGGTGCCCTCTCCGGGCAGGCCCTTGGTCTTGTTGATCTTGGAAAGCATGGTGTCGGCGGGCTGGGAGACGATGGCGGCGGCGAAACCGGCGATAAGACCGGAGCCGAGGTTGTAGACGGTCTGCATACCAGAGGAGGTCGCGTTCTTGTCGACAACGCCGTAGATGGCCTCGTTGACCTTCTCGAAGACGACGAACTTGGCCATGGTGTATGGGACCCTGAGTGTGTCAGATGCTGCAAAATGTTTCTGGTGAATTTGGGTACGTACTGCTTGAACAGGATGGGGCCGAAGCCAGAGTAGAAAGCACCAACACCCTCGGTCTTGAGGATCTTGCCGAAACCGCCAATCAGGCCGTTGGCGAAGGTGGGCTCAGAGACGAGACGAATACGGGTGGCCTCGAGCGGGCACAGGGCAATATCAGCGAAGAACTCGGCGGCGGCAGACGAGGCGAGGTAGACGGCAGTGCGGTTGTTGGAGGCAGTCTCGTAGCCGACCAAGTTAATGGCCTGCTGCTTGAACAGCTCGTATCCTCCGAACTTGAAGGCGCCCTGGAGGAAGTAGCCGGCAGCGGTGGGACCGAAGCCAGTCCAGACAGCACCAGCACCCTCATTGGCGATGACTTTCCTGAAGCCACCGATCAGGCCGGAGTTGTAGGTGACGGGGTCGAGCTGTATCCTGGTCTTGACGCTGCAAAAGATTGTTAGTTTGGCATTCTGTCGTCATCTCTAGAGGCCGCTCGCGCAGCGCACAAAAGACTGCGACCAGCCATTGGCGCGCGCGGAGGCCGCAAACAGGCGGAAAAACGTACACATCGACGGGTGTGAGGGCGCCGTGGGTGACGGAGCAGCAGACGGCACCAGCGAAAGCAAAGCGCGAGTACAGCGCAATGCCGGTTGGGGCAGTTGGGTCGACCTTGGCCGCGATGGTGGCCTTTGCGGCGTCGAGCTTCGACGAGCCGGTCGACGTGGGAGGGGCTGAGGTGGCCATTTCGCTATGAGGGGAGATGGAGCGACGAGAAGGTGAGCGGAGAGTGTGAGGAGGGATGGACGGACGGAGATAGGATGTTGATGAAGATTGAGAATCTTTAAGCCTTGGCGCTGTCCCCGGCCTTTTCCGAGTTTCCGCACTGTGCCCCAGCAACTCGCTCGCTATCCACTCAGAGCCCTTAGCGCGAGGCGTGCTCAACGGTTCTAATAATCCCGCATTCCGGATTTGCTACATACTTATATTGTTCTCACCCGCAAGACTTGAGGTAAGAGTAGGGCGACCTTATGACAGTGTTTTGGTCGGCTATGGAAAGACCTGTCGCCAATTGTCCCGGTACCAGCGGCTAGTCTATCCACGCGGCCAAATTCGACCAACATCAGTATGCATTGAATACTGCTCTATGTCCTTCACCTCGGTGTGAACTCTCTCTTCGCATGCAACAGTATACTGAAATGCCGTATGGAGATGATTAATGTGCCCGCGCATTTTCAGGGCCGAAAGCGAAGATCTGTTTATGTGGAGGCCATGGTCTGGACGCTTGCGACATAAAACGACGTCTTGACTGCGGGGTTCTTTGCGGAGACGTAACCTGAGAACAGAATCGGATTTCATAATGGTCTTTTGCCAATAACCGTCAAAGAGCTGGATATGTGCAGGTCGTTGCTAGGGGCGCCTCTCCGTGTCTCATCGCATTTCCACGGATCGACGGCGTTCACAAGACAACTATCAGGGCATCGGTGGAATGTCTGCGAGCTTGATATCGACACTCTTGACCTAATTATCGATACTCTCGGTCAGATCAACAACTTTAGTAAACCTGGTGATTAACGTACGTTCATCATTCATCGCTGTAAGTACGCTGCACGCAACGTGCTGTAGTTGACATGATGAGCAAAATACAACCTAGGGTGGATAAAATCTAGAGAGAATATATCATTGGCGCCAGCCGACAGAGAAGGCGAGGGCGGTGTGGTGACCGGAAGGGGTGTCCTGTGTAGCATATCCAATTTAGATAGGGTTGCTGCATGGGACAAGTATCTATGCTACATAAATCCCGTAGGAGCCTACAATGCTAATAGACCGCATTCATCAGTGCCCATACGTCCAGCGACGAGCCATGAGGCAAAAAACATTGTGTCGTCCTTACATACCCTAAGATCCTTGAAAGGTAGTCTAGCTATCCCCATGTCTGCTCAGAGCCATCCTCCATACAAGACGATGTATTGGGTAACAATGAAGTGCTTACCAGAGTCCACTATATAATCGTACTACATCTCGAGACTCTTCAAGAGTATACAAGTACAAAACACTAATCAGGTAAACGAGCAACACATCTAAGTGAGATATCCAAAATCGCGAAACATCGGCTCGTCTTGACTCTTCCATCAGTCTAATCTAGTCTACTCTAATTTCCCTCTCTATGTGCGCATACTTCGCGCCAAAAACATAATCTAGACTCTAAGCCTTGCTATAAATATCCGCATCGAAATTCGTAGGGAATTTGTCTCGACCCTCCGCATCCGCCTTGACCCACACTCCAACACTCGTGCCGGGGCACTTGAACAGTCCGTAGCCCTCCTCATCAATCTCAACCTCGCCCTCCTCCCAGCCCAACACATCCGTCCACTTCTCACCCGTATGTTCTTTTCCGACCGCCATACGGATCTCCCCAGGTCCCGCGTTGCTCATTACGCATGCGAGACCAGCAGGTCGGTCCCAGGTCCCGCGGCGCACGAAGCCGATGCAGTTGGGGTTGTCCCAGTAATCCTCTTGGTCGCCATAGGCGAAGAGTTTGCGAGCTAGGACGAGGTCGGCGAGTTTACCGCCGCATGATGGGGGCTCTTCGTGCGGTTTGTAGAGGCCGTACAAGTCACCGTAGAAGGGGCATGGGTAGCCTTGCTTTCGTAGGAGAATTAGGCTGTAAGCAAGGGGCTTGAAGAAGCCTTCGATCTTGGTGGCCATTGTTTGACCGGGTTGGGTGTCATGGTTTGTCACGACTGTGACTGCTGCGACCGGCTGTTGTTGGACAAGTGATCCGTCGAAGACGGTGCGGAGGTCGGCTTCCTCGGTGGTGGAGAGGGAGGCGAAGTTGTTTAGGAGGGGAGCGTCGTAGAGTGAGAATTTGTGATCGAGCTTTTCGAGCCAGTCGGACATTGTTTGCACATCGCCGGTCCAGAATTCGCTGAAAGATAAAATTAGCTTGGGATGCTGAGGTTGCAAGAGGATGCTCACCCGACCATGAAAACATCGTCACCGCATTGTTCGCGCAGGTTGTCGATCCACTCGTTTGTGAAGCGCTCACTGAAATGCTGCACGGCATCGAGACGGAAACCCTTGAGCCCAAGCTCTTTGGTGATCCACACACCCCAGTTCTTGACGTCAGCCTGGACTTCAGGGTGGCTGTAGTCGATATCGGCAAACATCATGTAATCTGCGTTCCCGCCTTCGTCATCCACCGATGAGCTCCAGCCCTTGTTGTCGCCGAGAATCTTAAAGATACCCTTCCTCTCGTTGCCCTGATCCCAGTCTGTTCCGCTGAAGTGCTCCCAGTGATACTTCATCGACGAGTACTTGTCTCCTCGGCCGGGGAAGTCGAACCCTAGCCACGCCTCAATCTCATACGCATCTGAGATTTCCTTTGTGCGATCTTCCTGGTCAACTTCAATAACACGGCACTTCTCAGTTTGATCGGCGCCCGCTTTGTGGTTAAGCACAGCATCCCAATATAACCCGACTCCATGCTCTTTCGCTACTTTTGTCAATTCGATGAGATCCTCTTTAGGGCCCCATTTCGTTGATCGTCCGCCCTTTTGGTCAAATTCACCCAAGTCGTAAAGATCATAAATATCGAAGCCGACACCTTCGGGGTTTGCGGCTTTGCAGCCTGGCGGAAGCCAGATGTTGTTGAAGCCAAGGGCTTTCAGTTTGGGCACCTCAGCGGCTAGTCGCTTGTAGTGCTTGTTGTCGGATGGAACATTCCATTCGTAGCCCTGTAGAAGGGTATTGTTCTCTGGCGTGGGTTTCCTGTCTGCGAGCAAACATTAGCGCAATCGCTGGAGACGTTCTCGAATCCAAATACCTTCTTCGCCCATCATAAATTCTTGAGGGGAGGGAGATTAATATCCGAATTCGAAAGCGAAAAGAGAGTCGTGCAGAGGCTTTTCAGAAGTTTTTAGAGAATTCTAGGGGTGTGGTAGACTAATTGTGAGGGCCGCCAAATCAATATTTATGTCATACTGTCGCATTAGTAGCGTGGGAAGACTTTGGCGGTTCATAAGCCCGAGCAGGTTTGTCCTACTCTATTCCCTGCAACCATATGGAGTACCAAGATAGGAGCGCGGCTTTTGGTGGGCTCTAACGGTCTGGACATGGGTGAACCGAGCCACACTCAACAACTTTATGCGCCTTTGACGTCATCTAGCGCTGGCGGAGTCGAGAGCGGGTTTCCGAAGCCGACCGCTTACTGGGTTAGCATGACTTCCAGGTATTTCGACACGTGGTGAAAGCTTGTCGTAAAAAGCATCGAGCACAGTGCAAGGCCTAGACCGATGTGTATTTGGATGTAGAAGTCGTGAGTTGCGCTAGTCCCAAACAAGCATAGTCGCGTCAACTCGTCACTCGAACCGCTACTCCCTCTTGGACATGTTACAGACTCGGAATTTGAGCGTACCCTCTGTGCTTTCGACGAGTGCCTCACAAAAAAAGCCACAGCCAACGGCAGCGTTCACAACGGTTCGCGTAATTCGTGCAGCGATATTGGTGCCTAGCGCACCCACCCTCATCTACTACTGCTCTTGCCTAATGTGCTCACCTACAACTGGTGAATAGAAAGGTCCACCACTGTACTGTCTCAACCACACAGCTTTACTGACGCTCCCATGGATAGATCTCGCGGCGGAGAAGAGCAGGATAAAGTACGCGCAGCACGGGTCGATTACTTCAATCTACACAAGCGCAAGGTCACTTCCACCCAGACCACTCCACCGGAAAGCGCAACTTCAACTACGGCATCCGCTTCAAACACATCGCCCGAGACCATGGCTTCATCAAAACGCTTCAAGTTTCCAGGCATGACCTCAACCAAACCAACCCCTACGGCCTCGAAAACTCCATTCATCGTGCGCTTCTACGATGCAAACATCAAGGCTAGAGATGCCCATGGTCGCACTCAAGAAGACATCCTCAACTGGCCCGACAGCAAGCTTGAGAGCTGCCACAACTACATCCAAATGCTGTTTCCGGTACCTGAGGGCTCGGCGTTCAACTGGGAAGCGCCCATCATTGATCGCGAGGTCATGGAAACGTTCCGGACTCGAAGCAAGCTACGATCCCAGTTAAGACGTAGCTTTGAGCGCATGCTGAGTTTTTACGGGTTCGAGAGTACGATTGAGGCTACGCAGACGGAAGAAGACGGAGAGGACGAGCCCAAGTCGCCAGCGCAGGAGTCCACCGTAGCTGACCAGGTCGAGACTGAGAGTCCTACTGATACTAAGCAGAAGGAGACTTCTACAGATGTCACTGAAGAGTCAAAAGGGGACACAATTTCAGGAAATCCCGAAATCAAAGCCACCAAGGAAGATAACACCACGACAACTTCCGCATCTTCAGCACAGCCGAATCCCTCCCTCCCTCCCGGCGCCACATCTAATTCAGCTCCAAACACATACCGCATCGTCCGCGCCTCGCACTGGCGCACGAACTTCCGCAACTGGGCCGTCCGCTTCGATCACAATCACTTGCGCATCACCCGCATCCTGCGCTGCCTTCGCATTCTTGGCTTACAGCGAGAGTGTGATGCGTTCTTCGAAGCTCTCAAAACTGTCTTTGACGATCCGGCGTTCACCATCAACGAGCGCTCGATGATGTACTGGACACGTGCGGTAACCCGTCCGTTGTATATCGCGCCGGACGATGATCGGGTTGAGTGGTTAAAGGAGTGGGAGAAGGAGCTTGAGGCAAAGAAGGCGAAGGAGGATGAAAAGCAGGGGACTCCTGAGGGCGACGCCGAGGACACGGAGAAGGTAGATGGGAAGGCGGATATCGAGGTCGAATAAGTCTGAAAGACTTGACGTTCGATTGGTGATCTGAGCATGATGAGCAGTAGAGCAGATGACGATGTTGCTGCCATGCATGCGGGACTCCATAGTGTCATCGCACACGACTAGTGAACTTTATCCTTCTCTGAATACGGACTAGAGACGGTAATCACATCCGATAATTCCGATCCCTCCTTCTGAATGTTTGATGTTCAATTGCATTGACAAAATGAGCCATGCTCTGTGTCCGTGGTTCCTTGACGTTGTTATCCTATGTACACTCCACCACTCCATCCCATTGTTTCACTCCTTTGTCTAGTCGCCTAGACTTTAAAACTCGGAGACCAAATCTCCCCTCCTCTTACCACGCATGTCCCACTTGCCCTGCATCACATTAGCCCGCATCCCCATCCCACTCAATGCATTCCGCTCGCATTTGCAGCCAAACTCACATCAGTCATGTATCCCGCCGTGCCCAACATCGCTGGCACCAGCATTACGTATGCGAACGAGATCCACGCCGTCCGTCGTGTCCAGCGGAAGTACTTGTGGCGGTTGGTTGTCATGCCTGTTCGTGCGCGTTAGCACCCTCTGTCCATTTCCACCATCTTTTGCCGTCTCCCAATCCCCGTCTTAACATTCAATGAGGCGTGTGGTACGAGGAGAGGCTTCGCGCGGCGTGTAGGGGAACGTACTGGCCCATTTTATGATGGCGGGATCCGGGCGGAGCACTGCGAAGGATTAGCCATTGCGCGTCGATGGCGGGGAAACGGGGACGGAGCATACGGCCATTGTCGTGACCTGCCATTTTGGAGGTAGTATGGAAGTATTCAAGGCCGTGGAGGCGTGTGGTGTGGGTGGACAGTTGGGTGAGGTTGTGAATGCGTTGTGGTGATGTCGGCGCGGGTGGAGCTCGGAGTGGGCAGGGGTGGGGCTTGGCGTTTTTGAAAGCTACTTACCACGCTTACGTTCAACCACGGCAGCAACTATTTTCCTTAGAGCACTACATGAATGTAAAGACTAGTATATCTCAAGTGGTAATTGGTATCATATCGCCATTGCAGTCAACAAATCTGTTCTGTCATCGATTATGCTACTATATCGCGACATCTAAACTTCTGACATGTTCTGCCGGTCGCACTTCGTCGGTGGAGAGCGTGTCGGGATATACAGTTCATAGTCGGCAATTTCCCGCAAGAATCTTACCCAAAGAGTCCTGGAATCACGTTGTTTTGAACAGTAAAGTCAGGCATGTCAGAGAACCGGATGCGGTCGCTGCCGACACTAACACTGAATCTCCCCGACCGGCGACCCGTTGACCGACAATCAAGCTTGTGACGACGACAATAAAGGCCAACCTCGGTCCTTTTTTGTCTGCTGCTGCAAAATTCGATCACTCATCACTCTTCTGAGTTAGGAACTCTGTATTACACATTTGACAATGGCATCCAGCAACCAGCAAGGTGCAAAGATCACCGTCTATTGGTGCGTAAGATGCCACACCGCCACCACAGCCACACCCCCTTTGCACTTTTCACTCCGGAACTTGAACGACCCGTCAACACACCGCTGACCACACCGCAGGTTGGAGAAATCTCGTGGCCAGCGCGCAGTATGGCTGCTTGAGGAGCTGAACCTCGAATACGAGATCAAGGTGTTCCGGCGCAATAAGGAGTTCCGTGCTGGTGATGACTTGAAGGCTGTGCATCCGCTTGGAAGATCACCAGTCATTGGCATTACGCCCGCAGACTCGGAAAAGGAGATTATTGTCGCGGAGAGCGAGACCATTGTTGATTATGTTTGCGAACACTTTGGAAGGCATTTGATCCCGCAGCGGTACCCAGAGGGCAAGGAGGGTGTGTTGGGTGCAGAGAATGAGGAATTCATGAGGTATAGGGTGAGTTTGAGTTCTCCTTCCGTTCACGCAGATTGTGGAGAGTTAGTTGGTCGATCTGGACGACTAAGCACCACTCACTCAAACGAGGGGATGGTTAAGCATCGCTATTGGCTTGCATTTTGTTTCGTTCCCTTTCTAGCATCCTGCTGCAGCCCTGACTTTTTCTCTTTCCACATCGGGGATTTAGGATGCCAATCTCAGGGCAAAGGATCGCGGGCTGACTCTTTACAGTTTTTGATGGATTACGCCGAGGGCAGCTTCTTCACCCTGCTCATGGTCGCATTGATTCTAGGGAGTACGTATCGGTCACGCATCTCTTTCATCTCTTTCATCTCCACTAACAACTGCGGTCTAGGAATTAAGAACGCCCCAGTGCCTTTCTTCCTGAAACCCATAACCCGCGGCATTGCAAACAAGGTCGATGATTCCTTCACTAACCCTGAATTGAAGAAGCACTGCGACTTCCTGGAGGATATACTATCCAAGTCTGCCGGAGAGTTTTTCTGTGGTCAGAATTTTTCGGGCGCTGATATCATGATGCACTTCGCGTTGGAGGGCGCAACACAGAGAGTGCCTTTGAGCGAGACAAGCTATCCCAAGCTGTACGACTATATGAGGCGAATGCAGAAGAGAGACGCGTACCAACGGGCTTCGAAGCGCGTGTCAGAAGCGAGCGGAGAGGAATATGTCGCATTCTCCGACCTCAAAGGAATGGCGAGCGCCGAGTAGGGAGCGAAGAGTTTTAGTGGATTGATAGAATTGTATTTTTGCAAAGTAGATCGCATCCAGCCGGCGTGAGATGACGACTTGCGGAATATGATTATGTGCAATGCCCTTGAACGCACCAATGCTGTCCGAGCCGAGTCTACCAGCTCCGGCCGAGCCGGTGCATTTGACGTGTTTTTACCGTGTGATTGCTCCTTCCAAACCAGGCTTTTCCTCTAGCAAGCCACGGATTCTCTTAATTCCATTACCGCTCAAAGCCTCACGTCAGCACAACGGAGCGCGCATGCCGACGCCGTGGCAGCGTCGAAGCCCTGCAACAGCTCCCGACTTGCAGCATGTCAGCATCAGCCTCACAGCCCTACCGCAGTTTTGCGAGCCGTTATGGCGAAAACGTACTGGACAGTCAAAATGGGTTCGTCCGAGCGCTCGCTGTCCGGTGCAGGTTCATGTGCTCACTCTTACTGTAACAGTATGCTTTATATGCTTGGACGCCCTTTCTCATAAGCCAACCCTCGCGATAACCGACTTCGACCCCAAATTACCAGACATCATCACGACAGGGTACTGCTTCAGCGCCATACCGCATTTAGTAACCTCCCCGCAAAGAGCTACATCTAAGTACCTTACTCAGCGCTCCATCAGCAATTCCACACTTCTCTCCTCTTTTGTGTTGCGAGATCTGCCTTAGCACCTAGGCATTCAGTCGTCTCAAGACGTGTCCTGGGTGCTAGTTCGTCCCATATGACCGACCGCTCTCAAATTAGCTCCGCGCGCGACTTTGCATTTCAAACATCTGACCAAGCTGTCGGAGCTTCGCAACAACAATACGCGCAGCCGGCGTATGGCCACTACAATGCCGAGCGCGATACAAATGCGCCGGGCGCGACAGAGAACCAGCTCCAGGCGCATGGACAGCAAGATCCGTCTTTGAGATACCAGGCCTTTGGCGCACCGCAGCAGCAGATCGCCGGCTACGGATATCCACCGTCAGTGCCATTGGCCTGGGACTGGGAACAATCGATTGATTTTTCAGAATTCACGAACCAGTACGAACCGCAGGGCGAGCTCGTGCAGGAGCTGCAGCACCCCGTCACAACCAACGACTTCAGCATTCCGTTGCCCATTGCGCCGGTCGATGCAGTCTTCCAGGCGCCGCAGCATTCCCAGACCGCGACTCCCATCCCCAACAACACGCAGAATCCGCTGTCACCGCCCCCGAAGCCGCCTCAAAGGCCCGTCATCCAGACGGGCGTGAAGAGAAAGGCCGACTCTGAGCCTGGATCGGCACTATCGCAGCCCAACAGCGCCGTCACGGAAACACCTCAGCATCAAGCAAAGCGTCCAAACAAGTCGCGGCAGTCATCTGCGACATCGCTCACCTCGCCTGTCGTCGAACCTGGAGAAGCGCGACAGTCGCCCATGGCGCAATCCGCGAGCGCACCTCCTGCACCCGAGCCCACGCCACGCGAGAACACCGAGGTCCAGCGGCGGAAAGAACAAAGCAAGGGTACAGGGCCACAGGGGAGAGTCATCGATGTGTCCAGGCGGCGAGTGCAGGAATCGCCGGGAGGCTTGGATATGCTCCCCGCGGGCAAAGTGTTCCCTATACAAATAGGATCTGAGTTGTTCAGGTTATCTGGCGCATCACTATCATCAGATGGTAAGCATATACCCGAGTCTGTAGATTTCCGCTTCAGTAGGCTGAGACTATTAGAGCACCCTCATACTTTTCGCATTTCTTCGGCGAGCAGTTGCACAACAATGGCGGCCGTGCTGGCGACGTGAGGACGCTGTACATTGATCGCGATCCCGATACTTTTCGACAAATCGCGCTGCATCTGCAGGGGTACCACATCACTCCAAAGGATGGCGAGCAGTTTGTAAAGCTGTTTGCGGATGCGCAGTTCTATTCATGTAAGCATTTTCATTCATACTTTTGGGTGAAGGAGATAGCTAACAGCAGCAGTGCCTCGTCTGACCAAGCAGCTGTTCAGCACCGACATATTCATCAGGATTGGAGGCATGCCATTCCAGATACCTCGCGATCTGTTCTCATCTGCAGGAGACAGCCCAAACTACTTCTCCTTGGGGTTCGCACAGTTCTTCTCGACACCTTCAGAGGTCTTTCCTGGGCTGGATCGAAATGCGCTCCTGCGTCCACCTTCGATCTCGCCTCCTTCGGCCCCTAATCGAAATGGTGAAACATTCGCCGAATTGATTCGGGTGCTTCAGGGCTACGACATCGAGATTCGAAGCGACGAACATCGCTCGCAACTCCTCCGCGATGCACGCTATTTCCATCTCAAAGGTCTCGAGCAACGCCTCATACCTTGCGAGATTTCATTCAACCTCAAGCGGCAACAATCTGAGATTCTCATCAGACTAGAAGACATCCGCCAATCCGGCATATCCTTCTCTGCCGACAAGATCCCCGGCGACTCCGACTCCAGCTCCCAGTCCGGCGCACCCTCGACTCTCGGTGCCTCCCCTGGCGCCAGCAAAGCACCCAGCCCCGCGCCCTCCCTTACCAGCGTCAGCGCATCCGCACGCGCAGGCTACGTCTCCTATGCACGACCCTACACAGACGACCACGCCCGCACCAACATCCTCGTCCTCGAAGTCTCCGCCAAAGAAACCACAACCCTCTGCCTCCCCCTCTCCGCACCCGTAACCTCCTCTTCCGGCCCACCAACCCTCAATCTCCGCGCAACCTTCCACAACGCCACCCTCGCGCGCATCACCTCCCTCTTCTCCGTCATCGCATCCAAAATGGGCCTCCCCGCAACTCAACCCCTGGGGCTCATGTACCTCCAAACAGGCAGCGGCGTCGCCGCTCAACCCGTCAGTCCCGCAAACTCCGGCGTAAGTGAGCGCCGCGTGCGCATCCGTCTCGACACCGACACAGCCCTCGAACTCGACGGCACGCCCGCAGAAATCAGCATCGACGCCGCTTCTCACCGCCTCGGCATCCGGCGCACAAGCGAGACCCAGCGCCGCGTATTCCGCGTCCAGGATCGCACCGAGCCGTTCCATTCGCAGCTCGAGAGCGAGTGGCTGTGGGGCGGCGCGCTGAGCGAGGGTGCGATGCTGCGTGCTGGTGCAGACGAGGATGACGAGGTTGAGTGGGTGGTTAAACGTGCGCAGTGGAGGTTGCGCGTTGAGCCTGTCGAGTATGAGGGTGAACGGAGGATGCAGGTTGTGCTTTGTGGCGTCAAGGTTGAGGCGTTTAGTGTGGAGCGGAGGAGGAATGTTGAGAGAGGGTTTTTGGGGAGTGCGTGAGATGACGGGCGGGTGGGTGGAAAATGGCTGGTGGGCGGAAAAAGGTGGGTGGCAGTATGTTGGGTTCAGTAGGTGGGATGTTGATGTTGATATGATGTTAGCGATGGCGCTGGGGCCTGGATAGGAACGGTCGTTAGTATGGTTCATGTATGAATAGCTCCATGTTCATAATGTCTTTACATGCAAGCTTTTTTACATATTGCTGTTTCGATGCGTGGTTCGATAGTCATTGAATCAAAACCGCATGAAGCCAATACTCGTGCCTATATGTCCGCCCGCCCGCATGTCTAGTCTGACAGACGGCCCACCCAAACTTGTAAATAAATGCTTCATTTAGAACCACCAATACAATGCTAGTTATAACAACACGCATAAGAAAGTTTACTCTTTCCTCCCCATTCCCACCCCTCCAGCCCACCACCCAGACTCGGTCCACAATCTATTCTCCGCATTCGCCACCTCAATCGAGCGTACTATATTCCGTCTATCAAGATGCAAATCGGCATGGCCATTTGTGATTTCTCGTGTCGTAGTCCGTTCCAAGCCATGCACTTCTGGCGACTCTGATTCTGACGCGGATACAGGCGATGTGGAGCGCGGTGTTGAGGATGTGGGTGATGGTGTAGAGTCGGGCGAGTAGGTGCTTGGGATGGTGCCCATGATGCGGCCAGCTGCGAAGACGCAGCCACCGACTGCATGGCGGATCAGAGAGTCGCCGGTTAAACTGCCAGTGATGAAGATGTTTTTGGCGACTTCGAGGGAGGTCTCTGCTTTTGTACGGAGGGTGCGACCAGAGATAAGAGCTTGAGTATTCACATGGATGGCTTGATCTGGGTTGCTGAGAATCTCGGTGCGAAGGGCGTTAGAGAGGAAGTTTAACGTGCCGCGCCTACCGATTACAAAGTCGAGCCCGCCGACTTCTCGGGTGATTTCTTCGCCGGTACTTAATCGAACGGTGATGATCGCAGTGTCAGGATTTCCAGAAGTGGAGACGCTGGTGATTTCTGCATTTGGTAGTCCTTCGTAGAGAGCCCAGTCGCGCTTTTGAAAGAAAGGATTTGACTTGCGTCGCAGCATGGGAGACTTTACGCCTTTGGTCTTGCTGGCTGCAATTGCGGCCAGCTTCATTTGCCTATACACTGTGGCGTACTCTGGATATGCACTGTGGTGACATCCACGCAGAGGCGAAGGTCGGTTTTCTGGAGCCCATTTGAAGATGTGGATGATCCTTCGGCTGGGAGGTGCAGAGATGATGACATCTGCAGCGGAGAAGCCAGACCCAATGACGAGGAGTGATTTTCGTGCAGAGTCTAGTTGCGCAATTGGAGCAAGCAACTGTGGGGGAGGGATGTTGACGGTGAAGGTACCAGATGCTAACACTAGATGCTTGCAGCGTATCCCCAGAGATCCGACAACGAAGCCGTCTCTCGTCCGGTAGACATCGTCGACCTTCGTCTTCGCAAAGACGGCATCTGCGATTCCAACTGCTTCTGGGTATGCCCTCAGATAATCCGCGAACTCGGACCGGGACGGGCGGACGAAGTCGCATTGGTCCTGCTCCTTTCTCTTCGCCAGATGGTCCGCATATGTGTATCCCGGGAGTGAAAGCTGCTCGGCATAGCTCAGCGTGCCAATGTCCGCGCTGGCAGATACTGGGTTGTCTGCCCACTGTCCGCCCGCATGCTGGGTGTCTCCAATCGCAACGTGCGAGATGGCCTTCTCAGGCTCGTACCGCCACTCGATGCAAGAAGTCGGGTTCACTTCTGTGTCCGCATTCGGCCGGATCAAGGTGTCAAGCAGCGTGTTGACCGGCAGTGCCTGAGTCGAGTAGCGCAGCGAAGATGCAAAATGCGCGTACAGGTCCGGCGTTAAGCGGAGTAAGTTCGGGTTCTTGGTGAGTTTCGCATCGAGGATAGCGTCATGATGTCCGCCGACATAGTACGGCACATGGCCGTGCAAGACGTACGACAGAATGAGCGCCGAAGGGCCATTGCCTGCATTTGTCAGCCATGTCCACTAGACAGCAGCACGCCATGCGCACCAATAATCACCGTGTCGACGCATTTCGGGAGCGAGCGAGCCATGGACTGCGGCGGGAGAAAAGGGCCATGAGGAGAGTGGGATCAGAAACGCGACGAGCCGACCGGGCGACAGGGCACGTAAATAGTGTAAGACTTCAACATGACGGTAGTCTGAAATCTTCGGCGCTAGGAACGGCCTTAGTTCCAGTGGGGTGGGTGGATCTCGAGCATCCGTCGGGTCTCGCCTTCCCTAGAGGGAGGTTTTACGAGCATAGCGAAGGCGTGGCGTGGGTAAGGCCTGGAGGATTGACACGCCCTTTGCCTGAGCATTATTGCGAAAATTGAGGCGCATGCAGGCAATGCGTGACGCCTGCACGTAGGTGACGCGTGAGACGCATGCGAGGATGCTTAGCAAGACGTGGGGTGGTGAGGTCACTCCTCTTGGGGGCTGAGGCAGACAAGTGCGGGGCAGACTACGAACTTCAATGTTGTGCTGCTTCATTGTCAATACGGAAAGCCGACTATGGTATCTGTTCCAAGCATCGCAAGTAACCGAAATCGCCAGAGAATGTCCTGAATGTATACAATGAATCGCGAGGAGAAGTTTATTCCTCCTCGCATAGAAACGAACCAGTTCGTCAGTCTGAGCTATTGACACCCTCCCCCACATGTCTCATCCGCTTCTGGATCGCCTGCATGCCAGTAGTCAAGAACATCCTGGCGCTGCAACGTCCCCTTAGTACCTGTACGTGACAGTATTACGCTCTGCGATTGGCGACACATCGTTGTGCGTTTGCCGCGGTGCGTTCGCATCTGGCGTGCGCGGTGCTTGTCCGGCTGGGTAGTCGCGCGCATACTCTTCTTCTTCGGTGATCCGGGGCGCCGCGCCATGCATAGTCAGGTTGTTCGTAGAGCTCTCCTGTCGGCCAAGGTAGGACGGCGTCGACTGGTAGCCCGGGTGGTAAGGCTCAGGCGAGCCATCGTAATCGTTTGATCTGGGGTTGTTAATGGCGCCTGGTGGTGGTGTATACGTTGACGTGTGGTGGTCTGCGAATGGGTCGTCACTAGCGGGTTGCCGTTGTCCGCCAGCTTGCAGTGAAGGAGGCAATGGCAGCTCGTCGTTCTTGTAGGCTGCCGGATTGGTTGGTGGCGGCGCATAGTTTGTGGTCGGCGGAGGAGAGTACGAACTGGTGGGTGGAGCTGCGTAGCTTGTGTTGGCTGGTGCGCCATAGCTCGGGTCCTGGGGCGGCGGGTAGGACGTGTTTGATGGTGGCACATAGCTCGATTCTTTGGTTGCAGTGTTGATGGGAGGTAGGCTCGGCGCATCATTTCGTGGAGGAAGACCTGGTGCGTCATAACCGTGCGGAGGAAATCCAGGGGGGATATTATTGCTGTTGACCTGAGAGATAGGTGGCGATGGGGAAGGTCCTCCATGGACACGACGAGCTTGCAGGACTGCGCGCTGGTGCTTCGAAGCAGCTAGGGACAATTGTTCGTTCGTCTCGATCAAGGTGAGCATAGTGTCATCGTCTGGCGCTGGGTTGTCGCTAGCAATGTAGCCTTGGATGCTGCGCTGCGCCGCGGTACATCGTTCTGCAAACTCCTTGACCAGGTCGTTGCCAATAAGCTCGTTTGCCGGCGTGGACTGTACAAGTTGCAAGAGCAGCTTGGCCGACGTTCGCGCCTCTTCGATGCGCCCGGCGAGCTCGACCGGCGGAGGCAGTCCCTTTGAGCGAGAGCTGTGACCTCTACCTGAGCTGAAGCCTCCCGATATTTGCTGTCCGTTCCACGCCGGGGCATTGAGCTTCCTGGGTCCAACCTGCTTTGCGGCACTCGCCATGAGCCCCTTCTCCTTCCTCCACATGGCAAAGAGCGTGTTGAGGTTGGTGTCATAGGCCTTCTCGCGCTCCAGAGAGTCCATAGACTCCCTCACTATCTGCGACACACTAGGGTCCTGGCCGTTGCGGAGAAGGTGCTTCACGGTGTCTGCGAACTGCTTGTCGAGGTTCTTGGTGAACGACTGGCCTGGGTTATCCGCCAGGATGCGAATGAGCATGACGGCATTGTACTGAACATGAGGACGGTCGTAGTTCTCCTTGGAGAGGAACTTGCGGATCTGCTGGGCGGCGGCGGCTGCAGCAGTTGGACTAGCAACGGCGGACTCGACAATGGTAGGGAGATGCAGCACCTCTTCGCCCTGCTGGTCTAAGTAAGCGCCTATAAACCATCATGCGACCGACATACCGAATTGGCGGCACCAGATTCACAGAAGAGTCTCTGTCCGGAGTTAGCGGTGTTGCGCTACTCGCGATGCCATGCCGCCACCTACCACTCCTCGCGCAGCATTCGACTCAGGTGTGTCCGCATTAGGGTCGATATGGACATCTTGGGCTTGGGACACCGTCAGCGAACCGGTCGTGGTGCAAAAGGCAGTCGCGACTCACACGACCGCTTGCGCATCAAGCTGCCCAAGTTGAGGCGCTTCTTGAGCTCCATGTTCGCGACAGCCTAGCGGGGTACTTCCGCAATACGGGGGTGGAGCTGACTGCAGGCACGAAGACACTGGATGCTGCTAATGGAGGCTATGGCGATGGCAAGCCGGGCGCAGACGCTGTGAAGGAGGGAGGCGGCTGTAATTTGCGAAAGTTGTACGGGCGTGAGGCATCCAAGATCCCCATTTACACGAGCCCACGGACTTTTGGCTGCGCCTCACCGCCAAGAGCGTTGCGCACCTCACAAGACGTCAACTGCCGCGTACAACGGGTGGCAGCCATTAAGAGGAGCGGGCTGCACAACCACCTCTTGCCGCGCAACGAAGAATTTCCAATGTCCCAAGGAACATACGCGTCCCAAGGACGTGGACTGGACGCCAAGAGACTCCGCTCCACTTTGCCTGCGTTCGTCGGAGTTTGCGCGCCGTCTTCGATCAGGTTGAAGAGCCACAACTCGTTCGCGCATCAAAGACGCACGAGGGTCCTCTTAGTTGCACGAGGGACCCATCCGCAATGTCATGCAGGGTCTGCGAGGCTGGGCACTTAAGTGGATGACAACGAACAGCAGCACATGTGACGAGAAGCTGACGCGGATCTGTGCGCTTCAAAGCCGTCACGGTACCTCTCTGCGTCCCTATGCCACAAGGAGACTCAAAAACTGGCCGCCATCGACATCCACAAAATCGCTACCCAGTCGTATAAGGCATTGAAACTTGTCCTCGAGAACCCACAAAGCTGATGCCCGAAATGTCGCTATTGAAACAAGTGCTTGCTCGACATGATGCTTCGGCACCGACTGTGGAGACAATGGCATTGTCTTGCGCCACCGATGGTTGGTGGCAAGGTATCGAGTCGAAGAGAACTAGAGAGATCAGTGCCTGAGATCAGTACCTGCATTTGTCTCATTCACAGCCTTCTGACGTCCAGCGGTGCTGCTCAAGCCTCTGTGCGAGGGCAAATTATCTTCTTTGTCGCTGATGCGAGGTGTGATGTGGCAGGGAAGCCATCCTGCGGCTCGGCAGGCGATCATCCCCCGCGGCCCACCAGCCACGATGCGCGACTGCTTGGTCAGACGTCATCTGCAATGCGCTTGCCATGCATGCGACAGAGCAGGCACCTCTAGCTTGCATCACAGGAACTGCGGACTATATGACTGAACCATGGCCTTCAGCCCCCCAGTGTCTCGTGCAAAACCATTCCCTTCTGACCTCCGCCCTCCCTAGGCATCCAAACCACCTGTCCGACCCCAGAAACCTTCAAAATGGCGCCTGAATCCGCAAGCGCAATGGCTGGCCGTGCTAGGCAGCGCATGCAGCAAGACGAAGAAGACAAAATCACCCGCAAAGCTGGCAATTTCGCTGAATTCGAAGCCGACATGCCTAAACTCGCAAACCGTTTCTCCTTCTCCCTCAAGGACAACCTATCTTCCTACCTCGGGCGCAGCAACCCTTTCTACGAGAACGTCAACCCGGAGACCGACTATGTCTGGCTCCTCGACAACACCGCCTACCAGAATCGCCTTGGACGGTGGAAAGCTGAGTTCGTGGCCGCGTACTTTGTCAAGAACAGTGGCAAAGACTTGTCGGAGGTAGTAGCATGGGTCAGTGAAAAGATTGGCCTGGCGGACGATGAAGAAGCAAAGGCAACCATCGCGGAAAGGATAGAACCACTCCTCGACCAGATCCTCCCTGCCCATGCCGTCGAGATTGACCTGCACGGAGTCAACGTCAGACTTGGTCCCAGTGGACGTGATGGTATCAGCTCCGACGAGCTAGCTATTCCGGGAACTGGCTTCAACGACGGGCAGGTCACTACCACCAAAGCACTCTACACTGATGCAACGCCACAAAAGATCCACTTCGCGAAGCCATCAGGCTGGGCTGTTCTGAGCGACGTGGACGACACCATCAAGAAGACCTTGACCTCGTCACCAGTCGGCATCTTGAAGACGACCTTTGCAGAGGAGCCTGAACCCATCAAAGGCATGCCGGAACTGTACAAGCACATCGTTCAGAAGCTTGACAATCCACCCTTCTGGTACCTCTCGGCCTCACCTTACAACCTGTACCCCTTCCTCCGCAAATTCCGCGAAACCTACTACCCGACCGGAACCATGATCCTGCGCGACGCATCGTGGATGAACCTGGCAGGATTCCTAGCCAACCTAACACAAGGCACCGAAGCTTACAAAGTCGACCGCATCGAAAAGGTCAACAGGTGGTTCCCCAAGCGCAAATTCATCCTCATCGGCGACTCAACGCAATCGGACCCGGAGGCCTACGGCGAGGCATATCGCAAGCACGGCAAGTGGGTTGGCGCTATCTATATCCGCAAAGTCATGGGCGTGGAGGGCATGGACGAGGAGAAGAAGAATGCGCCGGAGCGGTTCGAGAAGGCGTTCAAGGGCGTGCCTAAAGATGTGTGGTACGTCTTTGAGGATCCCCAGGAGCTGTATGCGAAGGTCAATGCTCTTGTGCAGAAGAAGTAGGAATCTGATGGCAAGTATATCTGAGGAAGGGGGAGGAAAGTAAGAGCTTGATGATATTGGGGTTTTTTTTGGCGTTTGGGATACAAGATACCTCTGCCTTTGGTCTTACTAGCATTGCTCGTGAGTTTGTGCGAAATATCGATAATATACATCTGAATGTTCTGCGACGATCCTTTTTAATCTTCGTCCTTCTTTCTGCAATGACGAGGAGGAGCCTTTATTGTTGCTGGGTCTAATAAAAACTTCATGCTATTAATAACTTGATGTTCTTTTGACGCCAGTGTAGTGCAGTGATCAGAAGAGTGAAATGTTTGAAGTAAGGAGACCCTAGAGGAGAAAATATGAGTAGACATGAAATTCATAGCCTAGAATATACCGTATCATGAATGCGGCAACTTGGTTTACAACTAGATCCATGTTAGCTTCCGGACTTCAGTTCATTATCCGGTGCGCGGGAGACCGATTCGGGTCGTGTTGTGGGTATGCCTTCCCCGCACTGAGTAAGTCACGTGCTTCATCTTGGCGGCATGACGTAAGACATCGCATTCAGTCAAATAGGGTTTGATGAGCTCTTTGCGCCGCCACTGGTGCCACGGGAATATGGCTGCGGGGATAGGCCACCCTGAACCCCGCTCGGATCTTTCATACGGCTTGATCATATTGGTAGGACAGCCGTGCGCTATCGAACATCCGCGGGTTACATATTCCGTGGAATTCTAATAGCAATTGAACTTGAGCTAGTCTTCTTCTTCATAGATCTCGACGTGTATGAAATTATCGAGCATACCTTTCCTTCACGCACCACAATGATCATGTCATCAGAAACAACAGAACACAGCCTGGACGCGCTTGTGGTCGGCGCCGGGTAAGTGACTTCTTGAAATAATTTCGAGTATCAACATACTAATGAATTTCGCGACCAGATTTGGTGGAATTTACCAGCTGAAGAAGCTCCGTGACCAAGGCCTGACCACGAAGCTTATCGACATTGCGAGCGATGTCGGTGGCACCTGGTATTGGAATCGCTACCCTGGCGCAATGTCAGACACTGAATCATACCTCTACCGCTACTCATGGGACCTTGAAGATCTACGCACATACCCCTGGGACCGTCATTATGTCTACCAACCGGAGGTTTATGAGTATTTACGACATGTTACCGAACGTCATGATCTGCGCAAAGATATGATCTTCAAGACGGCCATGGAATCGGCAGACTGGGATGATACTACTAGTCGCTGGATTGTGCGCACGTCAACAGGAATCGCTTTCCGCGCGCGTTATTTAGTTACGGGATTGGGCTTGCTTTCCAAACAGAATTTTCCCGACATTGCCGGGATTGACTCTTTTAGTGGAGAAAAGTATCACACAGGGGCATGGCCGAAGGACGTTACCCTAGCAGGAAAAAAAGTTGGAGTGATTGGCAATGGCAGTACTGGTGTTCAGGTCATTACTGAGATTGCCAAGGATGTGAAACAGCTGGTCTGCTGTGAGTGGTATCCGTACAAAACTTTTCCAATAGAAGCTGACCTTATCACTTTCAAGTCCAACGTAATCCCCAATATAGTGTCCCGAGTGGTCAGGGGCCGGTATCAACCGAATATCGAGAGAAGATCAATGAAGACTACCCACAAATCTGGAAAGAGGCCGTCGACGATAGTCTTTTCGCATTCGGTTTCAAGGAAGTGAGCCGGCCAACATTCAGTGTTGATGAGGACGAGCGAAAACGCATCTATGAGAAGGCTTGGAACAAAGGCGGCGGGTTTCGCTTCATGTTCGAGACATTTGGCGACATCACAACCGATGAAGCTGCCAACAATGCTGCATCAGACTTCATCAAAGCCAAGATTCGCGACACTGTCAAGGATCCGGAGAAGGCGAGGAAGCTCATGCCGACACAGCTCTACGCACGGAGACCTCTTTGTGATAGCGGGTATTACGAACAATTCAATCGAGACAACGTCGAGATTGTAAGCTTGCACGAAACACCTATCGAGCGCATCACCCCAGAAGGTGTTCTTACGTCAGATGGTAATGAGCACAAGCTGGATGTGCTGATATTCGCTACGGGATTTGATGCCGTCGACGGCAACTACACGCGGCTCGCAATTAAGGGCCGAGACGGAGAGTCTTTGCAAGAGCATTGGAGCGCCAGCGGCCCTACGACCTATTTGGGCATGAGCGTGCCTAATTTTCCCAACATGTTCATGATCCTTGGGCCCAACGGACCATTCTGCAACCTCCCGCCCGCCATCGAGACCCAAGTGGACTTCATCTCCGACGCTGTGGAAGCTGCCGAGTCTATGCGTAATCTGGCAACCAAGAGAATCACCGCAGAAGAGAGTGGGGAGAACCTCACAAGATATGACAGTGCTCACGGCCGGAACAATGGTAGCGACAACACCAAGCGATCGCCGATCATCGAGGCAACGACCGAAGCTGAGGAGGGCTGGACGGACCTGTGCGACAAGCTCAGTGCTGGCAGTCTCTTCCGCAAGACAGATTCCTGGATTTTCGGAGCAAACGTGCCAGGGAAGAGACAATCGGTCTTATTCTATTTTGGGGGCCTTTCGGCCTATCGAAAGCAGTTGCGAGAAATTACGGCAGAGAGTTGGAAAGGCTACTCTATTTCATCAACATGATACCACAGCTGGTCATTGATTAGAATAAACTTTACGATTTGTGGTTGAAAATCAGGTTCTAGCATGCAGCGAGGTCGTTGAGGTGCAAGCAACATCTCATAGGAACCATGTCCGAGTATGTACAGGCCGTAGTGGTCCTTGTGAAAAAGCTTATCATTTTCTGGTATACATAGGAAGCCCTGGCTGCAAATCCCTAAATGTGGAAAGTTCCGCGCGATGATTGTCGCGTGTGGAACTAGGATTCCGATCTGCCTCCTGCGAATATAGTAGTCCATGACGCACAAGCTACTACTCGATTCATGCGCAAAAAACCAACTCCCAGGTGTAAACTCGCATTCATTGGAAGTTACGTCGAAACAAGCATCGGCCCACAAGCTCAGCCGGCGATGCGAACGGCGCTAATGCACGAACCCATGTTCTGTTTCGTCGTGAACAGCACTACACCTAGTACGATTTGGAATAGTACCCAAGATCGCGCATCTTGACCAAGCGGTGAATGGCACCACGTTGCTTTAACCCAATATCTGGGTGGATCTGATCGATGCAAAAGTCACGATGCACAATTGACGTAGATGACATGTGAGGAACTGCCGGTACGGACCCCAGTGATGGTCGCGCCAGGCACCAAGGCAGGGAACACAAGACTTCACTATAAAGATGCTCCCTTCGAACACATAATTTGCAGCACCAGTCCATCGTGCTACTCCAATCGTCCATCATGAAGAACTTCCCAACGATTACTTTGTCAGCTTTGATCGGCCTTACTCATGCTTTGCCAGCACCTCAAGCTCCTGGCCCAGTCGACCCATCTCAAGTTGCCAATCAGCCTAATCCTCCAGCTGCCTCTGGATCGTTGCGAGGTTCGGAGGCGCTGCTTGGATTCAATCCATCCAACCCTATCTCTGAGAAGACGACGGTCATTCCACCTAGTGAATTCGAACTAGGAAAAGGACAATCCGAAGACGCGAATCTGGGGCTGTACATTGATCTTAGCAATGTCAAGAATCCGCAACCGATTCGTGGAGGCACAACAAAGCCCACTGATCCAGGACCACGGTAGCTAACATGTCCTAAAGCTTGCCGGCAAGACATCTGATTGCTAACTCAATATAGGACTGAAGCTTATGATCGATTGAACAGCGACCTCTTTGCACCTCCACCATCTGACAAGGGCGAGGTTCCTAATGCCAAATGGCCGTTTGGTCTCAGTCACAATCGTCATGGCCTTGCTGGCGCTGGCTGGGCTCGGTCTCAAAACACCAACAACCTCCCCATTGCAACAGCCATGGCCGGCGTGGACATGAGATTGGAGCCCAACGCGTACCGCGAGTTGCACTGGCACGTGGAAGGCGAATGGGCATTCATGCTCAACGGCAGCGTACGCATCGCATCCATCAATGAAGCAGGTCAGAGTTTCGTCGATGATGTGACTGAGGGCGATGTATGGTTCTTCCCGCCTGGCGTGCCGCATAGTCTCCAAGCATTCGACACTGGCGCTGAATTCCTGCTGATCTTCAACGACGGTAAATTCACCGAGGAGAATACCTTCTTATTGTCGGAACTCATGCTACGAACGCCAAAATCCGTTGTCGCGAAGAACTTCCGCACAAGTGTTGCCAAATTGGACCCGCTACCAAAAGACCAACTCTGGATTTTCCCGGGCACGAAGTTCAACGCCAGTATCTCGGATCCGAGTCAAAATGTTACAGGCCCAGCTGGTTCGATCCCAAAGCAAACGGCGTACACCTATCACCTCTCGCAGCAGAAGCCGCTTACGGTACCGGGCGGGAGTGTCAAAATCCTGGATCCAGTCACTTTTCCGGTCGCGAGCACGTTCAGTGTCGCACTTGTGACTGTTGAGCCGGGCGCGATGCGAGAAATGCACTGGCACACGACGAGCGACGAGTGGAGTTACTTCATCGAGGGACAAGCACGAGTAACCGTATATCAGGCGCCGGCGAGTAGTCACACGTTTGACTTTACCGCTGGAGATGTCGGGTATGTGCCCAAGTCGAATGCGCATTACTTGGAGAATACCGGCAACACGACGCTCAAGTTTTTGGAGGTATGTCTATCTTTTGCGTGTGAATGGTGTTTTTCGATGGTCGCGCTAACAATGCCATAGGTCTTGCAGGCGACCGAGTACTCGGATATCAGCGTGAACCAGTGGCTGGGATTGACGCCAAAACAGATCATCAAGGACCATCTGAACCTTGCTGATGATGTGATCGATAACTTCCCGAAAACGAGGTCGTTCATCGTACAGGGAAACCCGGATCTGACGACTACAAACTTTGCGCCGGGCGAGCATGGTGGTGCTTGAGCTGTTGCGGTGTATCCAGAAGCCCCAAAGCGAGAAGGAGACGGTGTCGGCTAGGAGTTGAAGACTTTCAGGATGTGTTGTATCATCCAGACCGGATACTTAATTCAGTTACTCGTCATCGTCTGAGATGTCCATGGGGGCTGAGTCGTACTCGGCATCGTTGTCTGTCTTCTTCCCTTCTTCTTGGTCCACTTTCTTCTCTTCCTTCTCCTCTGGTATGTCTTCCCCTAACTCATTCACCCCCCTCATCCACAGTTCTCCATTCACCCTCCAGTGCCATTCGTCAACCACGTCCCTGTCAGCATCTTTCATCTCATCTGGTGCATCTTCCCTCCGCACCAGGAACCTCTTTCCTTTTCCCAAGCTCTCTTTCTGCATGTTCGCCGCCTTCCCTGCAGCTTCATCTGCAAGCCTATTCCCCATGGATTGGGAATGTCCCTTCAACCAAACCAACTCCACCTTCACACCCGCCTTGACGAGCAAATCAGCCCACTCGTACACATCTCTCAATGCCCAGCTCTTCCTGCCCGCCGGCCCGAGCACGTTCAGATTGCCATTCACTAGTGCATCAAGCACTTTTTGTGCATCCGAGAAGATGCGCACGAGTTCAATGGCCTCACCCTCCACGACTACCCGCTCAAGAGCTAAGCCTAATGCAGCAGATATACCAAACAATTCTGCGTCTTGTGAACTGCCAGTATTGGCACCAAGAGAATACGATGCATAGTGCCATTTCTGCTCGTCTAGCCATGCTACGCCCGCACCCAACACATCATTCACACCTGCGCGCCTGTAGCTTCCATCGGACCAGTATGCGAGCGCGGTGGCCGGATCGACGATGTCTTGGAGGCGCGAGGAGTCGTCCCGACAGGCTTCGGCTGCGGCTGGGATGGTGACCGTGCCGGGGAATGCACGGGATCCGACGATGGAGGAGATGATGCGGTTGCAGCGGTCGTCGGAAGCTCTCTGGTAGTTGAGCTTGCGCCCGTTGTAGGCTTTGGCGTTGTTAGGAGCCATTTTCGTTGAACTATGCTGGGTCTGGGAGGGTGTTAGTGTCTTAGCGACGATGTGATGTGTGTGCTGTGCGGAATGCTGTGCTGCTGCAAGAAACTGGAGGCTGAGGAAGGAGAGAAGATACAGGCGTGTGGTGGAATCTGTTGTGGTTTGCAAATTTGCTTATTGTGGGGACGGGAGGTGAAGGTGAAGACGGGTTTGGTAGCATAGGAGTGTGCACAACACACCACAATATGAAAAACGCGACTGGCCTAGTAACCTAGTCTATGCATATAACGCTCAAGTCTCCAGTGTCTGAGACGGTCTCATCGTCGCGAAAAACGTCCGTCCCCTCACAATGCGCTCGTACAGCTCTGATCCAGAGATCACGACCTTTGAAACTGGCCTCGTGCTCGTCCCATTCACCAATTTCGCTCATAAGCTCTGTCCTCTCCCAACGGGTGCTCAGGTCGGCCAGCTTCTTGAACTCGGTACGAGTAGACATGACGACGGCACCAGATGAAGGCAGCAGTCGGAACGTTTGGTATTCGCGGCGGACATAGAGGTTCGAAGGGACGAGGTTGGTTATGTTACCGCTGAAAAAATCGACCGGACGTTGGATGAACAAGGCATCAGATAGTGGGACTTTGGCTGCACGTGTCTGAATATATGTTGACGTGCGGGTGAAGAGGGTGTCATTGGTGAAGTGGAGGTGCAGAATGTTGGACAAGTCTGAGAAGCCGTTAGAACTTGGGAATATTAGGAACTTGAGCAACGTACTGCTCCACATTATCATAGGATCATTTGCTCGGTCAACAATCTCGTCGACAGACTTGCCGATGTACTTGCGCATGTTCCAGCCAGCTGGGAATAGCGTTGCGCTTGCTCTCCTGATAGCTGGTTAGTTCTCATCTTGGATTCTGGTCGTGATTCTACTCACAAGTACCATCTCCGAGTGAAGTCGTCTTTCATGAAGATGCAGAAATCATCCATCGCTAGCCTAGCAGCCAAGTCCAATGGGTGGCGCTCGAATGGTTTGACAATTGCGTACTCTTTTCCTGTCTGCTCATTTCGAACGTACTTTCTCAGATTCTTCGTCTTCCGTGAAAACACTTCTGGGTACTTGACACAGACATGCTTTACAACTTCGTCGAGCAGCTCCTCGCACGCAGTCCGTGATTCGGGCTCTGTTTGTATACACTCCATTTGCTTCCTCGCTAGAAGCGAATTGCGCGCTGCGTGGATTTCTTCGTACGACTTGTTGACATTAAGCCACTCTGACAAGGTCGATGCTTTTCGCAATCCGAGTTCGAGGTAGGTTTTGGTCTCGACGAGTCCGCGCAATCGCGGCTCCTCCACCGGCGTCAGCGCATAAGGCACATTGGGAAACTCGGCACCATCGCCGCAGTCGTCTTGATCGAAAGCAGGCAGTCGTGAGATACGGCGTTCTTCAGCAAAGTATCTGCGTGCTGCATCCGAATTCTCGAAACTCTCAAAATCCTCGTCCTCGTCATGAGCACCCTCGATCGTAATCGCTGGAATAGTGGGAGGATGAGGCAGCGACTCGTGTATTGCATGCGCATCGGAGAACGGGTTCGCAGCCGAGTTGGTCGCTGGATGTTCCTCGACTTGTGGGAAGACGGTGTCTCGATTATGTCGTGCAACGTTGGCAACTTCGCGCGGTTCTTTATGAACCACCTTTTGCTTGTGCTCCAACGCAACGATCATGAACTTCTCAGCCTCAGGTCCGAGCGCTCCTTGATAGAACCAGAGACGTACAATAACTACGCCAATAAAGCAGAAGTAGATGCAAAGACAGGTTGACATGACAAGCAGGATATACATTGGCACCGGGCTGGGTATGGTGTATATGCGATCCTGCGCCATCTTTACGGAGTCAAATAGTATATTCCAGGCAGAGGCGGCTTCCAGTACGAAATCGATTACTGAAGGACGTGTGCGAGAGGGAGAAGCGCACCATGTGGTCAAATAGTCGACATGTGATTGCCTTACCAAATCATCACTACGTGAAGGCAGGCCTTGAATGACGTGTGTACATCAGCATTCCATAACGAACTTGCAATCACGTACGCAAGATACCATAACATCTGTGAGTCTATGGCTTGGTAAGATATGGGTATGCATAAATGGATGTTGCAGCCAAGTAGTGTCTGCTGTTCATCGGTTATGGTGCTGCACGCGTGTGGTCTTGAGACACCAACGAGGCACAACTTTCACTAGAGAATAATGATGCCTAGAGAACTTCCGCCAAGGCACACCCAGTGACCATGCCCCTAGCCCTGCCTAACTCATTTTATCGTGATCCCTATCCATTTAGATTGCTTAGCTTCCGGATCGATCACTCTATACCCTCACCAGCACTGGTCAACCTCAATTGTCTCAACTCACCATGTCAACCACTCGATCTCCGCGAGAGCGATACCTCGCTCTTACGCCAGCCGACGGCGGGCTCACTAATCTTCCAAGCACGCATTTCCAAGATCCAAACAACACGGACGACGCATGTCCAATCTGCACAGATCCCAACCTCGAGGACGATTCCGATATGCGTGTCGTTCAAACATCATGTAACCATGTCTTTCATCGCACATGTCTTGTCAGCTGGCTCAACTCACTGCACAATCGCAGTGGAACGTGCCCAAATTGTCGCCACAAGCTGTACAATGCGAGAAGCAGAACGTTTCGCGAGGAGGACGAACATCGTCGTCGTTTTCTTGAGGCTCTCCGAGAAAGTCGGGACGACGAGGAGCGTCGAGCTCGCGTGGCCCACTTACCAAGAAATTCACGGCTAGCGCAGTACAGGGCGGAGCGGGAAGCACGAAATGGACGACTCGCAGAGGAGAGAGTGGAGCGAGATGCAGAGATTCAACGACTAGGAGCGGGGCGGGAAGTCGTACTTCGGGAGCAAGCAGCAGCACGTGAAGCGCGACTTCAAGGAGAAGCGGTTGCGCGGGAAGCAAGACTCCAACGGGAAGCGGCTGCGCGGGAAGCAAGACTCCAACGGGAAGCGGCTGCGCGTGAAGCGCGACTTCAAGGAGAAGCGGCTGCGCGAGAAGCACGACTCCGAGCGCAAGCAATGGCACAATACAACCGTCGGAGACAGCAACAGGAGCGCTGGGATGTACGAACTAAGAGATGAGGGGAAGGGAGGTACATGAACGTGTGGACGATATGATCAAGTATCTGCGAGATTCACGCGAGTCGCAACGAAAGTCGTTGGGGTACTGAACATGGCGTGGTGGTTCTATGTTGAAGGTGTCCGCGGTTGTTCGGGGCATTGACGGTGCTTTGCAAAACGAAAACCTCAGAGATACCATAAATGGTCGTCTCGATCTTGTTGCAGCAAGCATAGGTGGTTCCTGCACAGCATGAGCGGTGTTTTGGCAAGGTAAAGTTCCTTGGCACGGCCATGTGAGGAGCCGCCTTTTCATGTTCCTTTGACATAGAGAATAGCCATATAGACTTAATTCTTAAAAAATTGTTTCCAGAAGGTATGAGCCGATATATAGTTCAAAAACCCATTGGACAAGGTGTACTTATTTCCATGTTTCTCCCTATGCAACCCGTACATCGTTTGCCATCCTAACACTTATCGCGAAGACTTTCAAAGCTCCTTGGCATGGGGGGAAAATCGGCCGCCAGTCCATCTTTGCCGATATAATGCTCTTTGATCAAAAAGCAGCTTGCACAAAGCTCCTCTTCGAAGGTGTAGTCACTGAGCCAGACCCTTCCCTGGGCACGATAGAGTAACTTAGCTATGTCTGAAAACACGTCTGTTTTGGAAATTTCCATGGTGCAGGAGGCATGTGGATCGGCATCGAAGTACTGCTCGTCGTCATCGGCATCATCGCTACAATTGTCCTCGTGATAAGAACCACTATAGGATGGGTGGTCTTGACGCTCGATGTGTGGTGAGGCGCTTGTGAGGTCACGACAATGGCAATCGAAATCATGCCCAGTCATAACACACTCAGCGACAGCTATCCGAGCGGGCGCTAAGAGACCAATCCCGAGACCAGTGAAATCGCATCCACAAGCTGTGCATACTGAATCTCCGTCGTCGGAAGAGCCGAAGCTCTTGGGTGTCGATATAGGGAGCGAAATGGCTTTTAAGAATGTTGCTCGTGTCATATTGAGTTGCGTGAGGCAATCGTCCATCTCTTCTCGCATGTACATTTCAACCTGCTCCACAGCATCGAGCACTGCACGGCACCAAGCTACATATATGTTTGGCAGCGCTTGCAGAAATTGATGGTGAGGTAGTTCGTCGTTAATCCAGTCGAACCCTCTCATTTGTAGGAAAGATCCGGCGTTCACAATCATGGGTAGAAGTGTTCTTCCACACACTCGAAGAGCCACCCAACCGCCCATTGCATTGATATGGCCCTTGTTGAGCGTTTCTCGCACGTCGGTGGTAAGGTCCAGAATTCGCGCCAGTATGTTGTTGATATGCGCATGGTTGAGAACGGATCTAACGGCGTGTTGCAGGGCAGACCATACTTGGCGCGAATTGAATTCAACGTAGTTTTCGTTTCCGGCCAGATGAAATAGCCAGGTGATGCTGTTCTGCGAGATCGGTTTTCGCTCCACAGCGTAGGCCTTCTTCAGCCATTCGTGGACGAGCCAACCATCACCTTGAGCACTGGACAGGTCGATACAGTCGCAAAACAATCTAAGCATCGCAATCTTTTCATCTGCAGATCTATCGGTGCAGCGCGATACAAACAGAGATATCGGAGAGCTCAATGGCTGGTCAGAATGGATGGTTTTTGTTGGCTGTTTGACTTACAGAATGGATTCTGTTGGACCTTCGTACACGAAAGCAGTTTTGTCAGCGCCCTGTCGGATAAGCATGGCACATAGATCCACGTGACCTGCCATAGCAGCATACTAAATCACAATTAGAAAACATCTAAGTGTCGAAATAAGACGCATTGCTGAGAGCAGACACTTACATGTAGAGGTTTCCAGCCGTTAGGACTCGTATCAACCACACTAGCGTGCCCCGTGTCGAGGAGCATTTGCACTGCTTGCGTATTCCCAGCTGAGCAGAGGCCAAATATTATCGCATCCTCCGGTACCGCGCGTGTCACCGTCACTCTGCAATTGTATATCCAGCTCCTACCAGCTAATGCGGTGATGGCTTCCAGTCCGTTCCGAACACCCAGGAATTGTAGACATCTCCTTGGGTAGAATGCTAAGGATGTCACGGTTTGTGACTTTGTGGTCTCTCCAAAATCCTCGTCGGCATACTCAGTGGTGGTGGTACGAACCCACAAGTGTCCCAGAATCGTTCGGAAGCTGAATGTTTGACGTTGAACCCGAAGTCGAAGTCTGGTTGAGTATACGAAGGTTTTCGAACGCAGCTGTCCACATTCGTCCATCAGATAAGCATCCCCGGCGAGGATGTCCAACGAGGTTGGTGCGAAGCTGGCAACCGCGGTCTGGCTGATGGTACGCAGCATAAGCTCTTGAATGGTAATTCTAGATAGTTCCTGCCTGGGGATAGATTTCTCGAACTGTGTAAGTACTCTCCTAGTGATATTGCGTGACGGCACTGATACTGGATACTTGTAATGTTGGCTGTCGAGCAATGGCGATGGGTTTCGTGGCTGTTTTCGAGCCAATGGTTGGAGTTCAAACGATGTTGTCAAGAAAGATTGTGTAATACTTTCGCAGTCAGTATTCGCTTCCCGTCATAAGATGAGATTGCCGAACGTACCATTCATGAACCATGGCAAGTGTCAATGTTGCTTTGGTGTCATTCAGCGAGTCACGGAATCGTGCAACGTGCTTGCCATGAATAGCAGCCTTGAAAGCCGTGCGCAAGCGCTTTCGCCGAGAAGCAGACTGGAATTCGCGATGAAAAGCTTCCACAATGGACATTAAATCCTTTCATGTCAGCATCCAGATGGTAGAAGCAAATGAGATATCCTACTGCCACTTTTATTTGGCAATGTTGCATCCCTTCCGCTATACAACCGCCCAATGGTCGTTCGGCAGTCTCGATCCTTTTGAAGACAGACGTCAAATATCGCAAATCCTCCTTGATCGTAGCAATTTCGTGGGGTGCATCTTCGATGGCTTCCCAGAATAGGTAGAGCTTAAAACAAACTTCGCTCAACTGAAGCGCCACGGAGACGACGGCGAGCCCTGGATCTTTGTTAGCAGCTTCAATTCGTGGATTAAAATTGCATGATCACCATTGGCTACAACTGAAAGTCCCTCCATTTTGCGTGATGACTCCAAGATGGAATGTCTCACATACAGGGAAAGCTGCTATATAGACTGTAAGGCCGTAGTACTGTCAGGCTGTCAGCTATCAGGCTGAGAGGCACAAGGGGCTCAACAACCCCGTGCAGATCCTTGCACCGCGGTGTGGTCCTCCAATCTCAATGCAGGAGGCTTTTCTGCAGCGGCCACTTGGCCATAGGTGTTTTGTGCCATTCTCAGGGGTCGATATGCGAGAAAGCGGAGCCTTCTGCCGTGGTGGCGCACTCAAGGCGTTTTCGCCAACATCGGCCCCCACACCACACACGAACATCTGTAAGTTGCTAAAAACAGATTGGCTTTGGCTAAGAAAGTCGGTGGCAATCACGATTTCCGGTTATCTTGTTATGGATGCGTGATTGCCATAGCAGCCCATGGAAGCAGGCGTACAGGCTGAGCAATACCGCACATGCGGGGTATGCGCTACTACACCTGATATTTGACAAGACGAATTTTGCAGGCGAGAGGCATACAAAAGTCATTTCCATATTGCTCTGATACAGTCCTAATCGACCAATGTGAATGTGAGCTTGATGCCATTGCGATAGCGACGCAGGCTCGATTATGGATTTGGTACTGTAACTATTACTCGCGACGAGTGGTCTTGTGCTGGCGAAAGCACCGACGAAATACGAGTTTGTAGTCCTCACGAACTCCATCGAAGTTGCTGTCGTCATCTTCGCAGATACTCACGACCATGTGGTATCTTCGACCGTCTTCACCATGTGCCTGCACTTCAAGACATTGCTTAGCTGGCCAACGTCCTGGATATCTTGCATGCCTCTTCACGAGGATCTTTCCGGGCCGGAAGATACCATAATTTGACGATGCATGTTCATGACAGCAGGGCGGCTGTATTACGATCAAGGCCACCTTTTGTGTTTGTGTGCCTCGATGGTGTATTAAGGTGGCGTAAACATTTGGTGGACCCTCTCCGATACAGCAGCCATCTGCTGCGTAAATATTTGAGTACTCGAATGTATTGCTGCCTGCAGGCCAATGTCCACTGGGAGGCAGTCGTAGCGCAAACTCGTCAGAGTGTTTTGAAGCAGCACCGTGACAATGTATCTTGAAGGTGCACATGTACGATGTGGTATGTGGAAGCCTACCTTTGAGGTATGGCTGTGTATATGCATGTTTATGACCGAGGTTCAAATACAAAGTCTTCGAACAAGTCTTTTTCTCAACAGCGCTGTCGTAGGTGAATGGATGTTTTTCTGTTCGCTCGCGGCGATCGAATTGTTGACCATTTGCTCCGGCCCAACGAAAGGCGCTGTGAGTTGGATGAGAAAAGAGTGTGAGCGCCAAAGGACGGCGTGACTCAGTTTCAGAGCGACATCCGGTCAAAATTGCAGCAAAAAGACGCCTGTGTGGGCCCATGATTCTCTCGTCAAAGGTGTCAAATGTAACACGCAAGCCTTGATTAGTTATTTCGAAGGCTTCCGTAATTGTGTTTGTCTTTTCGCAAAAGATACCCCCACTACCAGCGAAATCTGCTGGTGATCTAGCCAGTGCACCTACTGTTGACCATTCTGGGTCGGTGTCTGGCACGTAACTTGTTGACCATGCCAGAATCGATAAATCGGTCGAGTGCTTTATGATCTCCTGCTGAAGCCGGAAGAAAGCCTTTTCTTCGCCTTCGCCATACAACGGCGGTAGGTGGACATCAAAAAGTCCGAACAAACAATATGAGATATCTTCGGGTCTTGTGGTCCGTCGATGCGCAGCCCAAGACATGCGTTTCGCAATGCTAAACTGTGTAAGGTCTAGGGGATCTCGGATCGACCGCTGAAGGACACCAGTATGAATACTGGTAACATCGTGAAGTTGGCCCACCAGTTCTTGTCGAGTCCCGCAGTATTGCCAGTATTTTGTGTAGAAGTGTACGTTTTGTGGAGCAATCAATTCCTGGAGAGTCCTTCACAAGCGACCTATGCATTAGCACGTCAAATCGTTTAGTGGAAAAAAACTTACCATCCGCGGTGTAGATTTTCTGAGCGCTTCGACAGTCAGATAATCGCCGTCCATGTCGACATCCAGATAAACATAGCAGATACTCGAATCGCGATACCATGCGAACATGGAATTGATTGCCTCTGATAGTTCTGCAGAGGAGGATTTGTCGATACCACACGTGTCGATCCAAGCATACTGGAAGCCCTGCGAAGCGGCAAGCTCACAACAAGCTACGACTTTGTCGTAGCCCTGCTTGTCTTTTCCTGTACCGTTTTGGACGTCATCGAACAGGTACTCTTCGTTGCCATTCCTATGAGACATTAGCGATGCCTCCAAGCACGATTCTGGTGGCCTACCATGTGTGCGACAAGATGGCGTATGCTGGAGGGTCGGTCATGAACTCCTCCAGGAGCAAAGTCGACGTGTTCAACAGCCGCATGTCGCGACGTCACACGGACTGTGTAACAGAACGTTTCACGCAATGGGTAGTCAGATTAGCGAGGGTTGAGGAGTCTGGACGAGGAATGAAGTGGTGCAAGGCTGATGATGCCTAGAGGCTGTGGCTGAGGGCTGAACGTCTCGGCAACGCCACAAAATCCTAGGACCTGTCCGCATCGCGGTTCCATTCTTAACGCTTTCGCAGTCAGACGAACGAGACGCGAACCAATCCCCTCATCTCGCATAGCGCTGTTGTAGTGTGATAACTCGCGATCAACGCGATTATTAGGAAACGTGCCTTGAATTGCGGATCCGGAAGGTGTTCTAGCTGCAAATACCCGAATCCAATTCAGGTTAGCGTAGTATCTCTTGCGGTCACAGCCTAATCGCGCACCCTTATCATTCCAGACAGTTCATTGCGTACTTGCTATGATTGCTGAGGGGGACGACCCTAACAGATGATGTCGAATCTCAAATTACCCGAGCCGGAGAGCTTTACTTGTGAAGTATGCTGACGAGCCTCTCGCCACGCCCTAGGCCCTCACGTCAACCTTTCACTCGGTCGCAGCTTCAGCAAACGTGCCACCTCCGCCAGTCTGTTCTCCTCTGCCATTGAATCCTCCTTCTCGGCGTCCATAGATACCCTCAATTCCTTCTGCTCGCCCGTGAGCCTGTTCCACCGCTCTACCTCCTCTTCCCAGAAGAACAATAAGTTGATGAGCTTCTTTTGGGCGTGGCTGGTGATGGCGGGAACCTGATGTGCGAAATTGCGCGTGATAGCCGCCGTATTGATTACGTGGGTGTCCTTTTCAAGTACACCATTCTGTAGCAGGGCTTTGTGGATCGAGGCTGCGACCTTGGAAGAAGCATCAATGCCGCCGTGGCGAAAAGCCTCCGGAGAAAGAATGAGCGGGTCGGGTTCGTTGAGTTGATGTAAAAAAATATGATCTTTCTCTTCTCTCGAAAGCTCGATGTCCTGTGGAGCTCCTGCGACATTGGGAACGGCGTTGGATATGAACCGCGTGAAGCTGAATTTACGCTCCCCAGACTCGTTCTTGAACATTTTGCAGACAGATGTGGACGCGATCGTACCTGGGATAGAATAAGCTTTTGCCCAGAAACTGGATAGCCGTTGGGGATTTATGGTGTCAGCACGTCGATCACCCCGCCCTTAAGATACGGGGCGGTGTCAAGACATCATAACGCTGCGTCACCCACGTGCTCAGCAACGGCGTGCCATTGGTTCTTTCATGGCCAAAAGTTCTTACCTGGTAAGTGTCCAGGCAAAAACAAATATGCGCATCGTCGACTTTGTAGAACACCGATCTCACTGGGACATGTAAGATGTAAAGTGTTTGGTAATCGCACACGCCAGTATCGTCTGGCCAATTGTAATTCACTCCTGAATATGGTCCTCTATGAGTCTTGAACGGCGAGCTCTCGAGGCGATTCCAATGCCCCGGGGAGGCACAAGTCGTAGCCATTCGGTTAAGGGACGCGCAACGCGACAGGTCTTCAAGTAGAAACCTCGCGTCAAGCCGCTGCGACATTCCTTGCGACTTATCAACCAGCAGACTTCAGCGAACAGGTCCGCGGAGACCTGGTGAGAGTCACAAGTAGACCTTCTTACGTGATTACCAGTTTAGCGCCGTCTCCCAAGGCCTCCCAGAAGTCTTTCGCACTCTCGGCTCCCATCATTGTCTGTAGCCACTCCCCATCCATCCATCCCTGAACAAAGCATGACCCGACAAGTTGGTATGTTCCGTCTCCCTTTTCGCGGAGCAACAATGGTACAGAGCACCCCACCACTATAGCGATCTGCCACATTGTATGCGGCTCGTCGTCCTTGTTCGGATCAGAGATGTAGGCGGGCGACAAGCCCATGTACCCGTTCTCCGTGACAAACGGTCTGCGGCCACGCAGTACCGTATCAACGACGCTCCAAGCTTCAGTACGATTGAAAGAGCCCGCGAAAGGAAGTACATGTCGAGAAAGTGCTGGCAGACAGACATACGGCTCGATCGAACGATATGTCTGAGGATCGTACCCGCTTTCACCTACGGGAGGCCACGCAGCAATGCTGTCTCCATGAAACATCGCCCAAGCCGCACGGAGAGGGTCGTCATACGTGCCCAGCTGGTGGTTCCGATAATGCGTTTGCAACACATCCGTCCAGTGGTGAAATCTCCACGTCGATTTGGGCGCAGTACCTGCAGGTATATCCGGCGCATCATCGAAGACGATAGCGATTTGATCCAGGATCAGACCGGTGCAGTGAAGTGCCTTGGCCTCAAAGGAAAACCAGGGCACGGGCGAACCTTGCTCAATGTCGCCGTCTGCGCTGTAGAGCTTGCCTTCTTGATCGCCTAGTGCAGACATGAAACGCGTGGGTAAGTAGTCCTTGCGCACGAGGCAGCTGGCGGTGGCCGCAGCGGTCCAATTCGGGCACCAGGATGGATTTCTCTCATAAAAATCACGACTTTGACGCGTCATTTCGACTGCACCGAGTATGTCTAATGACCCATGCTGCACGCTCCAAGCCTGAGTGAAATCTGCATACACTTCTTCATAGATCTTTCCGTAACTTGGTGTGAAACTCAGCCCAGCTTTGTCTTGGGCAAGATTCCACAGTGCGAATATGCGGTCCACCGGATCCGTGCACTCGAAATCTCTGGTGAGCACGAGCACCTCTAGGTATCCGGGCGAATCGCTCTTGAATTTGTGGAAGGGAAGAGGATTCTCATCCCCACGGCTTAAAAGGTATCGAAAATAGAACACTTTACGTGGATATGCCAGCATATGAGCACTGACCTTACCGATAGATGAATCAGCGAGCTCAATCTGGCCGATAAGGGCGGGATCGCGTGTCAGCAGGTCGTGTAAGTGATAAGCCGCCATATCAAGGTCCCCATATTGAATGGCCAATTTACCATCGGAGAGAACAGTTGGACTAGTTGCCCATGCCACTTCCTGAGCAAGGGTCAGCGCGGCTGAAATAAGTCTACGAATCAGCCTACCTGAAGGATCCAAGCTCGGCGGAAGTATTGCCTAGTCAATACATTGTACAAGGCAGCGCACATTCGCGGTAGCTGTTCTGGTGTGATTCGGTTATCTTCGTTCTCCATGCCAAAGTGAAAATCGCCATGCTGGTTGAGGCGTATCACTGGGTGCTTCTTCAATTCTTCCACGAAGCTAAAAGCCAGTGCGAAATCATCGTATGGCTGTCCTATATAGGAATAAACCCTCATTGCATTGTCGTATATCTGACCCATTCGTTGGACCTGCCGACCTCGCTCGGGAATGTCATCCTGGTTGATTGACATAGCATCTATCCACATTGGGACTATTTGTTTAGTCGCTCGGATTGCTCTGATAGCATTAGCCAGGGTTTTGCGGATGCTTTTGTTTTGTCCATTCATGATAATGTGTTCTACTGTTAGGTCTATACCCCACCTATCTGCGATTCTTTTGTCAGTGTACATATCCACGTGTAGAACTTGGTGCTACTTACATGACAAGGCTATGTAGGTAACCTCGCATTTGATCGGACAGTGAGCTACATGCACAACGATCGGTGCAGATACATCTTCAGCAGGCATGATGCATATGATTCTGATCTCATCTGCAACCATGTCTAGAGGCATATACTGGAAGCTCGTGGTCGGTGTATCGTTATTGGGGCGCGTTCCGAGACGGACGGGACACACCCGAGGCAGGACCACCTCGTTCGACGGTCCGTGCCAATGTTTCTTCCATTCAGAATAGCGACCATCGATCGTATTCTGAAAGTAGGCGTTCTCGATCAGGCGATTATTGATCTCGTGCATATCGAAAACCTGAGAAGCCAGATCATACATCTTATCGCTGAACTCGCGTGTCCAGTATGCTTTCTGTTCCTCGGCGTCGAATTCTAGCACGCATGCATATCGTATCCAGATGCGCGTTGGGCCATGCATCTTACTCCGCAAGAATCGCAGACATCGTTCCAGTGCGCATGAGATCAGCAGCGCTTGACCATCAACCTCGATGGCCTCCTGAAAGTGGCGGTAACCTCGAGCGTTGTTGATGGCGATAAATGGAGGTAGATCTTCAAGGGGGTAGATTTCGAGATGACAGCGAACATGCTCCGATACGTCGTCTGCAGGATGTACGCGCAGTATACGGACCTCTGGTACATCGGTTCTCAATCGTACAAGCTCTATTCGAGGGACGATCAGCTCGGAAGCACCTTCACCCCGGACGTATAGGCTATTGTTGCATTTGTGTACGGTGTTCTCGGTCCCGCAACATTCTATTGGCCCAATGTCTATTGCGACGGTTGCGAGAGGTGACTGATCACGAGCCGTTCGGTTAGAAAGGCCCTCTTCTTCGTAGTTGTTCATCGCATAAAGGACGATGACAATGGGGACTACAAGTTTTAGAAGCTGACGCGCATGTGGTCGATTGCGGGGTTTCGCTTGTACATGCGGTATTGTCTGTGACTGCCCAGGTACATTGCGATTTCAAAATCGCAGTCTGTCTCGCTTCTACGAAACCGATATGGAGCCTTTTTGGCGATTGCACACGCGGTAAGCAGAGCGTTTCGCCGATCACGTGATTCCGCGGGGTAAACGTGGCGGAGTAGCTGACGAAAGTAAGTACCAACGCGCACCCGTTGACAAAGACTTACGAGATGAGCAACATTTTCCTATGAGAATGTAGTTGCTCCGAATTATTCCGGTTCGTCGTTTCTCCTGAATACCATGCCGCGGTGCTGAGCCTACAACTTGTTCTCGAAGTACCTGTGAAGCGTCGAAACGAGTAGAGTAGCGCGGTGCCACGCTCGCGAGCAGATGCGGTAGGACTTCGACAACGCGTATCTCCTATCATGACATCACATGACTACAAGCTAGTGCCATATTCGACGCCCTTTGCTCTACAACAAAGTTGCACACTGGCCAGGCAATCATAGGATGTCAGATGCTTAAACATGTGTTGGCTCTTAATCCTCCATTACCTCTCTGCTGAGGTTGAAGGTAAGATATACAGTACCAATGTTAGTAGACATCTCACATCTCATCAATAGATTAGATTGATTTGTACCTGATTTTGGAGAAACGTCCGACTCAGATGCGCCTGGTGAATCTACATGGCGCGTTTGCCGACTGCGAGACACCGCCCCAGTTGACCGGACACAATCTTCGAGCTGCTGCAAGGACATCAGTGGTGGCATCCCGACACACAGACTGCATCAGACAGTCCGCCCCACGGTCCATTCACACCTCGAAACCGGGATCTGGTGCATCACCTGGGCACGGATAGCATGCACATTCACCCCAAGGTGATTTTTCTGGGACGCGTGTCAATCTGCGACCCTGGTGTTGCCGGACCTACTTTTCGGCGCTAATTCTGCACAAGTAATTAAAAATGCCGTGGCGTACGGCGCATGGGCGGCTCAACACAATCCACGCTCATCCCGAGGGCATCTCAGAACGACCAGAATCAGCGAGTAACTTCTTAATGGCCGATCAGCACAGACAATGGATGCTCGACTGTGTCTTTGCTTATCCTTATCCTTTCGCGATGTCAAAGCTTACAGCTTGGTATATGCCAAGGTGGTTGCGCCCTCGATAGCGACTATGCACGTTCCGAAAACAACCGCGACCGCACGACTTATATGAATTTAGCCATGATCTACGAGACTAGCGATTCTCGACCTACATGCCGAGCGGTACACGGATGGCGCAATGGTCGTGGACGATATGTCTGTTTGCACGAGCAATATCCGTGATGGCCAAGCACCATGCGGGCGGCCGACAAGCTCACACAAGCTATCTTGGCATCTCGTGGCCCACTACTCCAGGGGTCGAATTCGGGTTTATCGGCAAATGTAGTGAAACTAGCAGGTAATCTTAACTGCAAATGGCGTCATGCATCACGAACTTCCTTTTTGCGACTAGTCTGGCCACATGCACCTTTATTGTATGCCGGGGAGACTGATAAGCAACAACAAGCTTTTGGATTGATTAGTCTGTTAGTACGCTGAGATGTTACTACACCTAGGATGAACTGCGCATGACCCATGACTGAGAATCATGCTTCAGTGGTTTGGCAGGAACGGTACACGCACTGCTAACTTGATTGAGGGAAAGTGCCGCAATGCGAAGCCGAATTTGATGGACTACCTGCACTTCAGAGACGATGAGTATCTTGCAAAAGTATCATTTAGCTTCCTTGCAACCTCACTATCCTAGACTCTTTCACTAAAGATACTAGCGAATGGTACTTCAGTTCCTAGCTTTCGGTTTACTACCAGGATAGGAAGGCAATATCTCTCCGTAGAAGGCGCGATTGGTTTTGGGAGTGAATCGCGATGTTGTTCGCCGACTAGTAGTCCCCTGACCTGACCTCTCCGACTACTCTGCAGGACCGTGTGCAGCAGGCTGCTGAACCAATGGCGGGTCGTGGTCGTATCGAAACCGTTCTGATGGCGAAACAGAATTCAACGACTGCACACCTTCCTATGTCGACGTTGTTAGCCGCTATCAATCCGCTAGCAGTTCGTCTAGTATGGAAGGATTGGGAAGGTATGATCAGACATTCCATTGGAAATATCGCGCAATCGTAAAAGGGACGCGTATGAGCGTCGATGAGACGGAAGCAGAAGGCCTACTCAAAGGTATAAAACTCCATAGACTCGCAGGCAGAAATTCGACACCGCATCAGAACATACAAGCGCCCCAGAAGCCGGAACATTACCTTGATTCAAATTTCCACTTTATCATAGTTGGGACGACCAGCACATCCATCAGCCAAGATGAAGTTCACCACCGCTTTTCTCTCCACGGTTCTTGCTGTCTCAGCATCGGCTCGTCCTTCCACGCTCGCTGAGCGCGTTAAAGCTCGTGCTGAAGGCACACGTCTGTCTCGTCAGACTCTTCCTCTGATCAAGGTTGGCACCGGTGTCAAGGAGACGTTCGTTGAGGACGAAGGCAACAGCACAGCACATGTCCAGTACTCTAGCAACTGGTCCGGCGCCGTCCTCGAAACACCCTCTTCTGGTTACTTCAAGTCTGCTACTGGCCGCTTCACTGTCCCAACCCCCAAGCACGTTGGATCCGGCGGCACCGAGTCAGCATCCGCCTGGGTCGGAATCGATGGTGACACTTGCGCCAGCGGTCTTTTGCAAGCCGGCATCGACTTCACCGTGACCAGCTCCGGCGCCGTCTCCTACGACTCCTGGTACGAGTGGTACCCTGACTACGCATACGACTTCAGCAACTTTGCGGTCAGCGCCGGCAACGTCATCCAGGTCGACATCACTGCTACCTCGACCACCAAAGGTACGGTCAAGCTCACCAACGTCAGCACTGGCAAGAGTGTCAGCCAAACCCTTAGTGCCCCAAGCGGCTCGACCTTGTGCCGCACCAATGCCGAGTGGATCGTGGAGGACTTCGAGCAGAATGGCAGCTTGGTAGCACTTAGCAACTTCGGCACCGTTGTGTTCACGGCTGCAAGCGCTGCACTGAGCACCGGTGGAACTGAGGGTCTGAGCAGCGCTACCATCATTGACCTCAAGCAAGGCAGCACTGTTTACACTGACGTTAGCATCGACAGCGGCTCCCAAGTCACAGTCAAGTATGTCTAAATGGCGACGAAGTTTTAGATGGATGATTGCATGCTTAGTTTGATGAGAAAAACTAATAGCAGCGGAGGTGATGCTGGGGTATGCTATTTTGAGTGGAGCCGGCAATGCACATAGGGGTGTTGAGCGCATGAGTAAATATCAGAGATTGGTGTAGACCGAGAAGTTGTGCATGTCGAATACCATCGCGTTACGTTTGAAACATGGTCATGACCGCTTTATATCATGTACTGGTGCTTGTGGTATTCCGATACCAACATATAAATGTTTGAAGCACGGAAAGGTAATTTTTAACAGGCAAAGCTGCAAGGGTGGCTGTCATGTGCTTAATAACCGAGCAATTGATCTGGATGTGGAAGACTGTTTGTTCGGAGTACGATATAATGCTAGTGTGTTTAAATATTCCTACGAGTAAATATGCTGTTCGCTCTGTTTCCTAGGCGCAATTTATGCGACTTAGAAGGCATTGTCGCTGGCGTAGGTATGCTGGATGAATGTTTGACGACAACACAGGAAACATCCCTCAGCCACTTCGCCATGCTTGCTGCGCATCGAGATCCCTCCTATGTGTTGTCGCTTGATCGCAATGAACTGAAATTGCTTTCTATCAATGCTCTGCGTCGCTCGCCATGATAGACACATGGTTGCTTAAGATCTTCGGAGAAATGCGAGTGATGGATGTGCTGCTCGCTGGCTGACTGTCGGCCAGATAGGCTTGGCTAGATGCGCAATGTACCATAGTGCCATGAGTGCCACCTAGAATGCTGGCTAGATCATTCTGATTCATCCAATCATGGCACTAGCGTTGTTCTGATCGACTTGGGCGCTCAGCCTCGCCTAATCCGATCGACAAATATTTCCCCATCTAGTTTCAGATCACCGCAACCCCTTTCGCGATCGCCCAAAACGGATAGCTGCCGAACGGGAAGAAGATGAAGATGGACGATAACTTCTTATTCTTCAAAGATTTACCATGGCTAGACTACGTCAATGGCTTCGCTTGCCGAGGAAGAAGACTGCCCGAGACTCGCAGGCGAGGACAAGATATAACTGTCATGACTTCGTGCAAAACTTCCCGCTGTCATCGCTCTTTTGCTATTCCGCCGTACCGCCCGATAGGGGTCTATTGAAATAGCTGAGGCAGATGTCAAGCATGATCTTAGTGAGTAACATGTAACAGACTTTGACACCCAGAAGTCTTCAATACAATCTTGTCACGTGTTGAAGTTAGATTAGATGTTCAACACATGTTGGAACCATGTTGGACACGTGTTAGCTTTCAACAGATGTCAAATGTTAGAGAACCTTTTAAAAATAACCCAACGCCGCGCTGCACTGCACACCGCACGGCACGCCACATTGCGCGCGTGCAGTACGAGTCTTTCTAGGCAGAGCTTTAGGGCAAAAAGTCGACTTTAGGCATATTGCAGATGCGTAAAGCCCTCTGGCGTGGATGGTGGAAGAGCTACTCACATCCGAGGTATGCCAAGACTAATTGAACTTCACTCTCTTCTTCTACTTCCATAGACGTGATTGCATTTTCAAGAAAAGAGGTGTCTGTAACGTGTTGAGATTTCAGCTGTTGCTAGACGTCTGCTAGCGTGGGCATAATGTTGAGATTGAACATCATGTCAAGGTACGTTGCCTGCTCATCTTAACACATGCTAGATAGCTATCGCAGCAGTACAACAGCTGCCCAGCATACATTAGAATACAATATTTGTACAACACGCTTTTGTTAACCCCCCCAGGCGCGGTACGGCGCGCTTCCTGTTGTTTTCTTGCAAGCGCAGCAGTCACCATGTTATATTTCACGCTCCCGTTTGTTACATATGCATCAGTCACGATCGCTGCTTCTTTGACCATCTCAAGGGATGGATCCTGTGGTGGGACGCAAGGTTACACTTGTGTAGGATCTTGTGGGTATTTTACGTCGAATTTGTGGTACGGCCGGCTAATTTTGCTCAGCATTTGGTAACTGCTGCTCTCAATATGGGTATTGTGGCAGAACAGATGCATACTGCGGGACAGGGTGCCAGTCGCCATATGGGACCTGTGGGTCGCAGTCGTTGAAGCCGTCTACAACATCTACCACGACGCGCCAGTCAGCACTCCCATCATCAACCCAACTGGTGTCAAACAATGCCAGATGCGGAAAGGACTTTGGAGGAAGAACGTGCATGGGAAGTCGATGGGGCAACTGCTGCAGTCAATATTCCTATTGCGGCAGTACTTCAGACTATTGCATGCCGGAAACCTGCCAAAAAGGATATGGGTCATGCAATGCAATTCCAAGCTCATCTTCAAGACTGCTCACTTCGACTGCACGCTCTAGTAGCTCTTCATCACGTTCTTCGTCGACTCTGCCGTCGTCCATGCCGACGAGCTCGGGCTTCACTACTAAGACATCAGCCTCGAGCACGAGCTCTGCTGCCTTTACGTCAGTCAGTTCGTCCACGAAATTATCTTCGAGTACTTTCGGCCTTTCCACAGGCTCTTCAGCAAGCGCTTCCGCCACCACGTCCGCAAGTCTCGTGTCAAGCTCCTCTATCTTAGCATCGTCACCCAGCTCCTCTTCCACTCCTTCAAGCAGCCCATCTAGTACAACAGTGCCCCAGTTGACTCCGACACCTACGCCTTCGCAATCACCTTCTTCGTCAGCCCCCGTTGGTCCATGCGCAACCAATTTGGTACAAAATAGCGGTTTTGACAGCGGCTCGCTCACGCCCTGGACAATCACCGGCACGACGATACAAGTCCTAGCAAACAACGGCCCATCTGGGTCTTCCCAAGCAGGTGCCTATTATATAGGCAGCTCCGGCGAGACAAATTCCGGCATCAGGCAACGCCTTACCGGCATTCCCGCGGGCACGCCCCTGCTGTGTGGTTTCTGGCACCGCTATATAACAACAGCATATCTTGATATTGTAGCCGTTCAGATGTACATTGATGGGCAGCTATGTGCAGGCATTGCTGACGATTTGGGTGGTTCTAATAGATGGGAAGAGTACAGTTACGGCGCAATCACGGTTCCGACCGCGGATCCGGTGATTAGCGTCGATGTGACTCTAAACACCTATGGCGGTCGAAATCCATTTGTTGCTGTTGATAGTGTAAGCGTTGTTAGAACGGATGGGTTTCCGGTGGGAACTGGCGGCTGTTAAGGTCGTTGTAGCATTAGCGTTTGTTGTAGACATGTAATGTGTGATAAAAATTCGAAAGAATTGGTACTACTCCCAAGCGACAAAATTTTAGAATTGCCTATGCGAGTTGCACCGAAAAGTACGCCATTGCGAACTAAATGCTAATGAGTTGTGTTGCTCTAAAGACAAAATCCCTTCACGGGCTCGCTCAAAAGACTTCTATGTCAGAAGACAACACGAGCAGCTTTAAATTCACGAACACAACACGATTTCGTTCGCAAGTGAACCAGGCGTGCGCTGAGATGCGTGGGTCCTTTTCTATAACTATCGATAGTGTCGACTTTCTAGCAAGGCCAGCACACCCCATTCATCTCCGATTACGGCGACACTCTTCACAAACATTGACATAGCAACGGCGGCATTGTGGAACATATATGTAATATCAAGCATCGCACATCTCGCACCGGAATTCGCCGCCGTTGGTTATGCGCTAAATCGACGAGAATATTCGCACTCGTGATTATCCTGTAGCTCAGCAAAGACTTGATCAAATCTTGCACGTTCCTGCTGTGAAAGGAAATCAGGTGGCGCGTCTCTTCATACATTTTCTTCCGCTCGCTTCTCGATTCGATCGATATCAGCTGTCGCGCATGAAATGAGTGGCTGGGTAATCTCGCTACTCGAAAGCCGTGACACTTCGACTAACAATTTGTAGACAAGCGCGGATATTCTTGATTGTGGAAACCTTCGGACTGAATTGTGCCCACTGCAGTTGTTGCCTCATTGCATCCACTGCTGCGGATGCTCGTCGCCCGCTTCCTAGGGTTTGTCTGCAGCCGGAGTATTCTAAACGTCATCTTATATCACAATCACGACTTTGTATTGAGGAGGGTGCAATGAACTTGTCGTTCGTTGTACAATGGACCACGCGTTGTGAAGTATCGCTAATTTCGTCACGATATCTTCAAAATATGTATAAGAGAATGAATCGTGGCTATTCGTGGAGGCCGTACGCCATAGACTGGCAGAAATCTCGCTCCTGCTTCAAGAACCCTAGCCAAACTTTTGACAACACGCGACTATTACAACACTAGACAAGTTCGTCACTTTGGTACCGCGTTTAGGAACTGCAAAAAGTCCGAAGAACGATTTCGGTGATTTTCTTGCCATAGTTGTGGTGGTGTATGAAGGGAAGAACCTATTGCAAGTTGAACGCAAGTGTTGCATCCCCGCTGTGATGCGTTCCGTCCAGAGGCAACTGGTTCGTCAAGACATAGCATGGAAGTGCGAGTTATTAGAATCTGAGAAATGAATTTAGTTTCCATAGAAGATCGTGGCAATACTGAAGATCGTTCATTCAACGGATGTAGATCTTGCGAACCGTAGCGTTCTGCAACTCAAACTTGTCCACGCGAATGTATGGCAGTAATGTGCCATCAGCCTGCGCTTTCCATGAGCAAGATTTTCGATACCATACGTCGGAATCCAGATCATAAGAACGCAGAGATATTCCCATTACATATGTTCCATCGCAAGGCCCCAGGGTATTCTCGGCATGCACACAATTCGTTAATATGGCTGTACACGTTCTCCGGGTGTGTCTGGACTTTTCGGACCGAATCAAGGGCAATTTGATACGTAAGCCTCCGCTCGTAAGCTTGAACGGGGTAACATCCGTATAAACGTCGTATCGTATGTTCTGACAAGGCTCAAACCACGTTGGGGATAATGCCAGCGCCCCGGGAAATTCTCGCCGACACTCAGAAGGAGTGTACCACGAGAATAAGGACATATCAGTGGACCTTTTCATGATCGCTTTTTGAAGTCTGAGGAAAGCTTTTTCGGCACCTTCTCCATAAAGCGGTGGCATATGAACATCGAATAGCCCGAACAAACAGTATGCGATGTCTTCTGGCCGGGTCGTTTGTCGCCGTGAGACCCAAGACATTCGTTGTGCTACGCTGAATTCTTGCATGCCATTTCTGCGACTTTTATGTCCACTCATTGCATTATTGAGTTCTCGCATGTTGACCTTTGTTGTCTCCGTCAATTCTTGGAGCAAGTCCTTCCTGGTTCCGCAGAATCGCCATTGCTTGTCATAGAAACGGACATCAGCCGGAGCTATGAGTTCTTGTAGAGTCCAACCACGGGTGACCCAACGCGTGCTTTGTATTTCATCAGACGATAAGCCGTTTGAAGCAACATTGGGGAAGTCTTTGTCAAGGTATACATAACAAACGCCAGAGTTCATGTAATAGGCAAACATCGAGTTGATGGCCTCCGATAATTCAGCCGATGACGATTTGTCGATACAACAGGTGTCAACCCAGGCGTATTGGTATCCTTCGGATTTCGCAAGCTGGCAGCACCTCTGAACTTTGTTAAAGCCCTTCTTCGATGAGGCTTTGTCAATGTCATGGATGTCCTTGAAAAGAACTTCCTCATCTTCCCTACAGCTTATCAATATCATTCTTGTGGGTATTAACGAGCTTAGCATACCAGGTGTGTGAAAGAATAGCATATGAAGGGGGCTCCGCGATGAACTCCTCCAGCTGAAGGTTCGCTGTGTTGAGCAGGTACATTTTGGAACGTCCTGGTATTGCCAGTATGGAGCGCAGAGGGTTGACCGGTTACTGGATGCAGTGCAACAAATCGAGATTTACGCTCAATGAGTACGGCCGGACAAACTTGTGCTGGAGTGTTGTAGGACATCAGGATGAGGCTATGCCAAAGTTACAGCTCATGCGCGTAACGCTTGGCGAAGCCAGCTCCATGATTGGCGCATCTCGCAGCCCAGCTGCACTGCCTTGTCACATGACTTGTATACGGATTGGCGATGATACTACTGCCACCTGATGTCGTTAGATTCCTTATGAGCTCCTCTGCCACAATTCAATGTTCGTGGGGCGCAACACGCATCACGAGCGCTCACGAAAGAAGAAATCGCGCAGTTTTCGAAGCGCGTAAGGACTGGCAAAGATTTATACCAAGTTGGGAGGGAAGACGTAAAACGACCATACATAGGTGGTGGTGTTGTGAGCGCAGGAAGATACTAGCTTGATGGGAAGGCGCTAGCCAATGCAAGGCGCTTTCGCCGCTTCCTCTGTAGGTATCTGCCAAGGAATTCTCAATCGCGACAGGGCCACGATCACGACTTGCAATCCCGCAAAGCAAAATCTTGGCGCATACAATCGTTCTAGTGCTCTATTGTGCAATAGACTAATCACCTACATCTTGTTGAACACGTTTGTCCCCGTGACTCCCTCTTCCGTACCTTCCCTTCTCCGACTTTCGACGTACGTCTTCTCCTCAGTATGGAACACCTCCACATCATCTCTCAAACTTTCAAGCAATACGCTACTCTCCGCTTCTGCGCCTGCCATCAAGTCGAAGCTCTCACCACTCTCGCTTCCTGCCTTCTCGAAGACATCGATGCCGCCGTCCCACCAGCGGGCTTGCTCGCCGATCCAATCAATCCCGCCACTTCGTCGGTCGCGGCGCACGACTTCCTTCTCTTCAAGCGGGAAGATGGGCATTTCTGTCTTGGATGGCAAGATAGTGCGACGGTGCCATGAGCCAAGGAACATGCCCTCAGGGTCGACTTCGTTTCGGACACGGATATAGTCTTCAAGATCGGCACCGTAAACGGAGGAGAGGTAAGCGTGGTCGACGTTCTGGAAGTTCTTCGCCCAATGTGGACGGCCATTATATTCCTTCATTAGGTGCTCAAAGGCCTGGTAGTATCGTTCCCGGCAAGGCGGAGCTTGTCCATACGGCCTATAGAGCGTTGCATTGAGATATAGTGCCGGGCGATCGGGGTATGAAGTGTCGAGATATGGTCGGGGCTCGCGGCCTTGAGTATTCGCGATGCGAACTTCGATGGGTGAGTGGACGTATAAGCCTTTCGTGCTGAAGGGTATTCCTGATCCGTGTTCGTCACCATGAAGCCAGTCAGTGAGGCGTCGGAGCGCCTCGGGACCCTTCTCAAGCGGTATGCTCCACTCGTTTACGAATTGCGAGTACAAGCAGTTCATGAGAAGCTCGGTCCGTTGTTCTCCGACTGCAGATATGACTGCGCCATCCTTGAAACCGTACTGCATACCGAAGACGAACCACTCGACCCATGGTAGGAAGCGCGGGACGTATTGCGAGATCCAGAGTAGGATATGGTAGGTGTGGTAGCCGACACTGCCACCGTACCAGTTGTATGCCGGCTTCCTGTGTGGCTTAGTCGTCTTGTCGGCTCGCCACACGACAGCACGCTTCATGTATGGCATCCACCAGACACGAACAAATTCGTTGGATGTCCACAGTCCGTTTTCCCAATCCGCAAGTACGTCCTCGATCGGTAATATGGTCTGGTGCCACTCGATATCGCTAGCCTCGATCATCTCGAACTCAATCTCGACGATGATGCCCAATGCGCCCAGGGAAACGAGCGCGGCACGGAACAGATCCGGGGACTGCGTGGGCGAGCATCGAACCACCTGCCCGTTCGCCAGGACTATTCTGAGACTCTGAACTCGATCGGATAAGAGCCCATGGCGCATAGAGCTGCCATGCGTTGAAGTTCCAATTGCGCCAGCCAGCGATTGGTCGTCGATGGAGCCCAAATTCGGCATGGTCAGGCCATACTCTTTTGCTTGTAGGTTCAAGCTGTGCATGCGTATTCCAGCCTGCACAGTCATTGTCTTGCGCTCCCTGTCTACTTTCAGCACCTCCTTGAAGTCATCTAGATTGACCATCCATGCCGAGGTACATGTCAAGTCGGATGGCGAGTGGCCGCATCCCACAGTCACCACACGCCGTCGCATGCGCCGCGCAAGATTTACAATCTTTTGTATTTCCTGAAGGCTCTGAGGCTTTAAGTAAAGCTCGGGCCGCGAATGGAAGGTACGCGCCCAGGTATGGTGAATGTGGGATTGCGATGCGCGGAAGGGTACGTCGGGGTCGGTGCGGTCGAGCTCGATGCTGAAGCGCGGCGGCATCGTCAGGGTTGATATTGGTGATTGCGCCATGGTGAAGGTATCGCAAGCACTTTTGAAGTGCCTTTGTCGGTATATAGGGACGCTCAGTCAAGGTCGGAATGACGTTGACGATGCCCCGCAAAGAATTTAGTACGGCGGTCGTCCGGGCCGTCTTCAGATGATGCGAATGGACGAAGAACGACTCCAGAACGTGACCTGGAAGACGGTTGAGAGTGTACAAGCCATTTCGAGGCTACTTGAATTGTAAGAGAAAGTGCCGGCGGGGTTCTAGGTGCGCGGCGGTGAAAGAGCCAGCACGCGATTTAGGCACTAGCGGCTTTGTTGTAAGGCCGATCTACCGCGACAACAGTCCAACCCCACTACCACAAGTCGTGGCCTGTTCCAATCCATCTGATACCTACCGAGATGAACATCAAGTCCATTTCAGAGAGCGACCGCGCTCATTGCCATGTGCAATTGCCTCTACTCCAGATCCGCCTCAATCACGCTCTCCACGGCACGCGGATGTCGCGAGATCTCGACGATCCGAAACCCAACCTGGTGTAATAGACTGACCCAATGAGCCTCTGTTCTCTCAACACCGCTCGTACAATTCATAATCTCGAGGTCCAGTGTCGTCTGCATATTCGTTGCGCCCACGCTTGGCAGCACAACCTCATAGATCAGCAGCTTCGAGTACCCCTTTTTGAAGACCCTCTTCACCTGCTCGAACATGCGCACACAATCTGCGTCTGGCCAGTCGTGTGGTACTGCATGAAAGAAGTATGCGCGCGACCCTACCTCGGGTTGAGGCGTGAAGAAGTCGTATGCCATGCGCTTGATTCGCGAATCCAGACCCTCGATTTCCATTTCTATCACTTCAGGTTGGTCCTGTAGCACGAGCACGTCTGCTGGAAGCTCCGGGTATCGCGCGAGGAGCCGCTCAGTATCAAGCCCATGTGCGCCGCCGATGTCAACAAATAGCGGCGTGCTGCCGCGTATATCTGCACCCTTCACGATCTTGTTGGTATCATACACTTCTGTCCAGTCCAGCTTGTGGTTGCGAAGAGCTGTCATCATTCCGATGAAGCTGCCGCCTTTGCCCCCGGGATCAGCTGCGCATGCTTCAAAGAAGCTGGTCCCGCCTGTCCAATCGGTATAGTTATCCAACCTCGACATGTCTACGGGCTCAAGATAGCCGTACTTTGCAAGGAATTTGGGCATGTTAAGCGCACATGGGATCGTGTGGTCGTCGCCACAAACCACGCCAGCACTGATATGTCCGGAGTAGTCACCGAGGCCAAGTGAAAATGCCGTGGGTTTCCAGGTATCAAGACGCGTCTCTTCGAACATGTAAAGAGCGGCAATATGCTTCAAAAAGCGTCCTGCGTATCGTCAGTCGCCTACATAACCGCCTGGGCTTCAACAGACTCACGCAAAAGATTCGGCTCTGGTTTTTTGTCGCACAATGCGATAATTTCGTCGAGCGATAGCTCAGCTTTGCCATTTTCTTTATGCAATACCGTCCACTTCTTCCATACCCCAAGGTCAATGAGAATGCGAAGGCCGGCGATAAGCGGCGGGTTCTCGAACGATAGAGACCAAACTCGCTCGAATGGTGTTTCTAGGCCAACAAGCAACTTTCGCAAGGCTTCTTTCACTTGGAAACGCTCTGCATCGTCTGCAAATTTCGAAGTGCTGATTGCTTCAATCGCCGAAATCGCGGAGCTGTACGCCGCCGACATATTTGGGATGTCGAGATCGTGATAAAACAGTCAAAGAAAGGTGTTCGCACTTCACAAGTAATGCGCCAGGTCCGACATTTTATGGCCGCTGCCTTTTTTGCCAATCCAGTCCACATGGACTTTACGCTCCCTGGTACATCGGATGAACAACCACTTTGCATCGTCGAAAGTCCCTCTTCCACGCACTCCTTGACATTGCGAGGCAAAGGGCGCACTCGATTTGGATCTTGAAGGATTGCGGCGCGGTTGTCAAATACTGCCGTTCTGCCGGAGCGTGCTGATATGACCCGTCTTGCACGGACAGCAGTCCCACTTTGACTCGAGGCTGGTCCCTTGTATGCACGAATAGCATACTTGGCTGACGGGAAGGTTCGGCCCCTGCCGCTGACGCTTTATGGTGAAGCGTCCGCTATCTGACATGCTTAGCAGCGGTGGTATACCAGGGTGTGCAGCCTGAGACAACTGGATCCTCAGGCCACTCTCGGTTACCTAGATCAAACTAACCCTGTTATACGGGGTGGACTACCCCGAGTCACTCAAGATGTACTACTGCGGTATCTCCATAGGGTCACAATACTTCACCAAGTGGTTTTGCCGCCGCTAACGGGTCATTTGTATGTATGTGAACGTACTCTGACGCGGGTCCTAAGGTCTGATTGTGATTCTCGTGAATTCATACAGCCCGACGGGGGAGCTCCAGGTGGTCGGGCGACTGCATACCTAGGTATAAAGACCAGCTGCTCCAGTGCATCTCCATACCTTCATACACCGGATGTAGCATCATTGAATCTCTTGCCAAACTCTCAAACTCCTCGACAATGAAGCTCAGCCTCGCCCTCTTTACCGCCATGATTGGCACCATTGCAGCCTTCCCCGCAGAGACGTCCGACCTCACTTCTCCTAATCGCGGAGTGGGTACCTTGATTTAGAGGGATTCAGCGGGCATTTTGACGAAGAGAGACTGCGCAAAGGGTCTCACATGCTACACGGATGAACAATGGCTGTGTAAATGCAATGAAGGCAAAAAGGCAAGCGCTCGTCCATCGTCATGTGATCTCATTCACTTATACAACGTGCTTAGTGTCAATGCGTGTATGTTGAAAGCGGCACCCCGGGGTGGCCAGGATGTAAGTCTGGTTCATTGATTCAATCAACCGCGCTGTTCGCGTTACCACTCCAAGCTGGTTACGTGTACTTATATTATCTAGATTGGATATGGTCTTGCTACGACTGCAAAAAACCTAAGAATGGAGGACTACAGTGCATTGGAGATGGAGTATGCAACCCCAACTAGACGTGTTGGATTTGCCTGGTGTACCGCGATAGCATGACGCAAGATCTTGCTTTTCTTCGACAGCGATACTTTTTCCGTTCTACGCCTCCAACATGCAAAGAAATGATACAAAGGTTTCGTAGACGCACTTTTGCGACGATATATGAAATATCACGAAGCCACTGCCATCAGTGAGCAAAATCAGCCTCCCGCGTAGCCATGTCAAGTTCTTCCTTTTCTACAATATCAGATCTCCAGACTCCCTAAGGCTTGATATGCCACATGTCTATCAAAACCTTGCTCTCACCAGCTACAGTCAAAACTCCAACCGTTACAACATCGTTCAGCCAGGCATACGTCCCGTTCACGCCCGTTTCGAACTTCGCACGTAGTATGACCTGTCCCTCACTGATTGCCGGGCCCTCAGTCTGCACGTAAACATACGTGCCGTCGTCGGTTTGGATGTTGTACCGCGTGTCGGGTCGCGCCGTCCCGTGCGTATCTGTGAGTAACCAGTCGGCGCCGAGATTAAGCACTTTGCCTATGCACAAGTAAGCTTCCCTGATGTAAGAAGATGACACTGGAAGCACACCGGACATCCGTGGGCCCTTGAAAAATCCACCGACAATGGGGATGACTGTCCGCGATTGCCCAGTGGGCACAGCACCTAGTTCCAGATGCTCACCGAGCTCGGCTTCCATGCTGTAAAGAAGGATTAGATTCGGGGCGACGGGTGTGGCATTGGCCGTCACCGTGGTTATGAGGACTACGAGTGTGGAAAGGGCTTGTAAAAGATACATTTTGGTCGTCGGCCCCTTTTTCATTGTTGTTATGCGACGATACACTGATGAAGCAGAGAAACATGAGTCCAACGACCATTGCCAGAATCATACCGATAGCTTTGCTTTTAAATTCAACAAGGCCATTGTCGATCTGGCGGAATGCACCCAAAGATCCGCAAAGTGGCCCGCCTGAATCGCCTCGCAAGATCTTCAGGATGATGTAGTACAGCCGGCAAATCTGAACAAGATGCTTGGGTGGTAGGCTGTCCGTTCCGATGTTCTGTTCACGTGATCTCCTATCCATTTGCATGGCTGGTTACAACCTTGGAAAGTTCCGACTGACAGTCAAAGATCAAACTCGGAATGTTACACCGTACTGGGCAAGTAAGCGCTCGTCACAAAGATACTAAATCAGAGGGCAAAACATGCTCGATGCCCATAGACATACATTTAAGTCTTATTACTACCCAGAGATTCAACAACACAATGCCAAACTTGTGTTCGAATGCATCCAAGCACTACGGTCTGACCCATCTCCTCTCCAAACAAGGGCATCGCACTAATTTCGTGGACCACGTTCGAACCAATTTCTCATCTGGCTGTGTTAAGCGTCCAAGGGAGCCATCCCGGAAGGGAGGCTACAACTCGATTGGCACTCTCAAGCCGCGATGAAGCAATGGGAACGGCAAGTCCATCACAACCGCGAAACCCTACCTAACCCTCCGTCTCAAACCATCCCAACGATCCGAGTCTTCCACAGAAGATCTGAGTGGCGTTAGTTCTAGACTTGGTAAAGATGACTATCCACTGAACCTACCAAGCAATCCTGTCCATCCTTACTCAAGCGTTGTAGAAACGCATCTCCAAATCCTCCGCCTCCGCATCCTTCTTCGCACATGCCTCCCAAGCATGAATGATGGCATGGTCTGGTGCCCCACCAGTCGTACCAAAATCGATCATGTTCAAGAAAGTTGCGAGCTTGATATGGCCTAGCAACACCTTGTGCTGCAAGACCTTGTTTGCAAGCACAGTAACCGCATCATTTATGCGGCTGCCACCGAGCGCAAGCGCCTCTCGCTCCTCTTTGACAACGGCGAGAAAAGCTTCCACAAGCTCGAGCTTGGAAAAGGTCTTCGCAGACGGGTTCGGAAGCGCGAGTAAGTACTCGTGCAGTGTGGTGATGCCAATCGGAGTGTTTAGACGGCGACGAGCGAGTATGGGGCGACCAGCTGGAGGCTCAAACACTGCCTTCAAGGTTTGTTCGAGCGCTGGACTAGACTTGCGGCTCTGAGCAGAGACTGGTGGCGATTGAAAGATCTCCGTCATTCCGTAGAACGCGATCCCTGCAGCTGGCTGGCGCGGTTGACGAACGTCGCGGAGCCAGTCGAACATCGGCTCGCGCTTGACCGCGTCGCGACAGCCAACATTGATGGGCGTGGCAAGAACCAGGAACGTAGTGCGATCTTCGGGCTCTGCATCCGCGACTGGCAAGTCAGCGCTGTGGACGACTCCAAGAGCCTCGACAGCTGAATTCACGACCACTTTGTCGTCGTGTGTTGCGTCTATACTGTCAATCAGCTCCTCCTCTGGAACAACTGGGACGTCCATAGGCGAGTTGGAGGGCTCTTCGGCTAGCGCATCAAGTGTCGAAGAAACAATGCCGTGTTCATGCAAGTCCTTCGATTGGGAACCACCCGCGGTGGTTGCAATATCCAGAGCATCAACACACTTCATGGTATTTGTGGTTCCAACAATTTCGGTAGGATATGCTGTCTCTTCAGTCATGCTCGCCTTGACTTGCGTATCGGTCTCGTTCCCCACAACGCCAGCACTGTCTAAGGTGGTAGAAGAACCATCCAATTGCGCCACTGGCACATACAGCAATGCAGCCTCAGATGCGGAGGGCAATTCTTCCGTTGAATCATCCAGGATCAGTCGTTCCGACACTTCTGGTTCATCGATGGAACAAGACTCGCTGACGGGGCTTGCCGGCGAAATTAGGACATTGCTAGCTTGATCCACTTCAAGTTCAACATTGTCGGCCGCAGGAATCGACGCCACTGACATATCTTCAGCGAAACCCAGGTCTGATTGTTTCACAGTATCGCTTTCGCTACAGTATTCGGTGTGGTCAGATGCGGGTGAGCGGGTGTACGCTTCACCCTGACGATCGACTTCGGTGTCGATTTCCATCGGGGTTGTCTCATCAACACCGATTTGCGGCGTAGCAATAACTTTTGCTACATTTCCAAGGCTATTAAACGAGGCCCCTCCGAAAATGAGTGCAGGTGGCGGCAAAGGTGATGTAGATGCTGCGTGTACTTCAGCACCAAAACCGGACAGAGGTGTCGATGTGAAGGTAAAATCCGAGCCGGAGAACTCAAATGACTGCGGGGACGGCGAGCGTTCCGTCGAAGAATCTTCGAATGTAGTCTTATTAGGTTTGGTTGTTGATTTTTTAGTGTGGCGAGAGAGCTTCTTGTTCATCAAGCCTGCGCTAGGTTGCGACTCGAACGAAAAGTCCACCATCGCATTCTGTCCAAAGAACACGTTCCCAGCAGCACTCTTCTCCTGAACATCCTTCCGATCTCGCGTCATCTTTTCTACGCGCTTGCAGATTTCTACGCGATATGAGGCGTCGCAGAATAGAGCAAACGAGCCAGTCTGGGCGTTCATGATAGCCCGCATCATCTGGCTGCCTTCAGATGTGAGTTCGGCACCTGGAGCAAGCGCGTACTTGTTCACAAGTGGCTTCAACTGAATTCCAATGAGATACAGGGGCAGCATGTCGTGATGTAAGTCTTCTTTAGCGAGGTCCATCAGGCGCTTCTGCTCTTTGAAGGAGGAGAACTGAAGCATGACGAGATCATCTTCATCAGGTTCGTGGTCCCACGCACACTCGCGGATACGGGTGATGATCTTTCCAATCTCTTTATTGATCAATTCGGAAGATGTAGCGGTGGCTTTCGCGGCTTCTTTAGCGGATTGTTCGGCCTCAGCACGATTTCGCGCTGCGCGCTTCTTACGCTGGGCGTATGACTTCTGGTTGCGCTTCTCGTTCTGTATAAGCAGACGAGCGGGCTGTGAGGTCGATGTGTTGTCCGTTGACGAGGTGGTGTCCACATCGTCGGAACAGACTCGCGACCGCCCACTACTGTCCGAAGCGGTGCCATCATTGCTACAAGTGATCTCGGGTTGAGAAAGCGCAAGTAATTTAGCCGCTTCCTCCACGGATGGGATGTTGCCTTTGGGCACATGCTTCTTCATGCCTTGTTGCTGCTCAATCTTCGGCACCTGCTTTTGCGACTGAGCAATCAGCTTAGCCATCTTTGGCGCTTGTCCGCCCTTCTTCTTCTCAGACTTCTTGCGAGTGATAATCGGTGCGTCTTGAACCTTGGCTGTCGATGTAGAAAGTTCTACCTTCTTCTTCTTATTCTTGCTCTTTTTGGTTGACGTGGTTTGCTCTTGCGGGACCTTGTTCTCAGCTTTCGACGCAGCGGAGATGTCGTAAATGAGCGTCTCTTGGTCCAAATTCTCCTCGGTGTCCTTGATCACAAGAACAGCACGTGTGGTGCTGACATCATCGCTCTTCTTTGCAGCAGGGCCTGAATTGTTCGCGCTTATGACTGACTCTTTCCCAGGAATCGGGCTAGTAGGCTTGTCTATGATGCGCAGAATCTTGCCGCCGCCCATGATCGGGATGGTGATCTTCGGCCTCGGAGTGGTAGGCTCTGCAAACTTTGAAGACGGTGCGGCTAGTGGTGGGAAGTCGGATGCGTTGATGAAGGAAGGCATCGTGGTCGTAGCTGGCTGCATGTTAGTTCTGGTGAAATTTGTACTTTTTCAAAGACTTCCGGACTCACTAGTGGGCACAAGGGTGTGCTCGAAGAACGCAGAGAACTGGAATCCTGATTTCGCCATTTCGGTTGCTGTGTCGCTGGAGACGTGGATGGGAGATGAGCGTATAATAGTTTGCAGGAGCCTCCAGCGGTGGGTATGAATATGTTCGTAAGCCAGGGAAGCGTTGTGGTAGCTATTGAATGGTGCTATGTTAGCCTTGCGAGTTCAGAGAAGAGTTGAGGTCAGCAGGAAGCGGTTGAACACATCAATTGTGTCCCTCGCAGAATGTGGGTTGGTGAAAGAAAGGCGATAGCACATACCAAGGGTGATACTAGGGGTAAACTATTAAGATTGGTGTTCTGTGATCAGTGTGGTGAAAGAATGGGTCGAGTTGACTGTATGCTTCCAAAGTTGAGTCGGTGTACCGAAAAAGAGGAAAGAGTACGAGAGGAAGCGGAAGAGGAGATTTATGTGTACGGGGAAACGGAGAGAATGTAGGCAGTGGAATATCGCGGGGTCTTGGCATAGATTGTAGGAGGGGAGGCGGGAAAGAGCGTTTGCAGGTATAATCACGTCACAAGGGTGAATGTTTTGCTTCCACAGGGTCACGTGGAGTTTTTGTCCGATATGACGCGCTGATCAGCGCAGAAGGTCATGAATTTATCCGCAACGACAGTATATGTGCCTATAATTCATTGAAATTGTGAGCAGCTAGGGTATAGTTAAAAAAAAGAAGACGTTGAGATTTTGCTATCAGGTAGCGCTGACAGGTAGTTGGTTGCTTCCACGGAAAGATTGTGACATACATTGCTAGATAATGAAACTTTTTCACACAACGTATCTACCACATAATAGCGCGTGGGACCAGGTTACGTTGCTCAGATTGCGCAGGTCGCGTCTGCCTTGAACTTCAGCAGCACGCTAGAGAATTCAAACTCACGGACTATCGACGAAATTTATGTTCAGTTAATTCTGGCCATATGTAATTATTGTCACGTATCTGCCTCGTAATGAGCTGGTCAAAGGGCGTGAAGCACTGCGCATCCGACATCACGAGCGTAGATATTGTCACTGCACCGTTACTCAGGCGCATCAGATGTATAAGATAATAGCAACTTGTATTATTACATGACGCCTCTTTCGCAAGAGAGCCATCTTCATTATCCGAGAGGCAAACTACGATATGTGCTGAAGTGTTCGAACATTGTGTGCCATGTACAAGACCGGTCCATGTCGCATCCCGCTTCCATTACTATCCCTGACTGAACATGTGAAATAATAAGAAAAACCCAAAAAGACTTCCGTTTCGTCATAATCTCCGTGACCCAAGCCCCATCGTCCTGAAAACTCCATGCTGCCTTCGCAATAACCTAGCGTCTCCTCAGCTAGCCAGTTTCGCTGAACTGCGACCAAGTTGGAGAGCGTCTAACCATGATACCTCAAGTCCGCGAAGCATACAGGGCGATAGCGCGTGCAACCTTCCGACCCGCAGGTGACATGCGGAAAGCCAGCTCCTCATGTGCGGCCGTCATACAAGCCTCGGCCACCATCCCCGTGGTCGCGACATCGTTCTCAAAGCCTACCCGAGCAAGCAAGTCGATCATCTTCGTACGACCAAGCCGAATGGTATACTGAAGCGACGTCGACCGAAGGATCTCCTTCGTGCTATTGTTGACCGGGCCCATGCCGCACAGCTCACGCTCACGGTTCGACATAGCGGCGAAGACGCGCACAACTTGGCGCTTCGTGTATGTGCCGTCCGTCGCGTCTTCGTGAGTGAGGCGCTCGAGGAAGTCAGCGACAGGGATTAAACCCATGTAGGTTTGATGTGTGGTGGCATCTTCGATGGTCATTCGGGGGCTGATTGCGCCATCGAGTTCGATCTCAGGCTCTGCCGGTGGTTCTTGCTGCTGACCATCAAGCAAGTCCGTGTTCGTCGCAGCGTGCTCGGCGTCTTGCTCGGGCTCCAGGATGACATCATTTTCGACGAAGTCATTTGAATCAATCCCATCAGTCGTGGATGTGGGTGTGGCCATACAAGTGCTCGCCTTTTGCTCGTTGATGATGTCCATAGTCTTGACAGGCTCAAAAGCTGGGAGTTCACGACCATACATCTTAACCTGCTGAAGCGCCTGCATCTTGTTCACCGACACCTTGTCGCTAGTCTCATGGTGTATAGCCACCTCAATGAGCGCGATGTGACAGAGCTGCAAAAGACCGACCTCAAGAACTGGCTCATCATCCACCAAAATCTCTTCGATCTCTTCGCCGTTCTCATCGCACCCATGCTGAAGATGGAAGCGCGACTCCATGACATTAAATGCCATATCATCGGTCTTCGAGATGTCTACAATCGTCTCCACCTGGAGCTCGTCCTTGTCGTCCGTATCGTCGAAACCATGCTGCAGACAGAAGCGAGACTCATTGATCTCGATATCCACTGGAGTTACTGGCGTCGTTCCATCCCCGTTACCGATCGTAGAATCCGCAACATTGTTGGGACGGTCAATCTTGGGCTCGTCGTCTTCTAGGTCTTCAAGACCATGCTGCAGAGAGAAACGAGACTGAGTCATCTCAATGTCCACAAGAGTCAATGGCGGAGTCCCAGCACCTTTAGACGCTGAAATATCCTCGTCATCAATAGAATTGCCAGTACCCAGCTCTTCCTCCTCTTCCATGTCATCAAAGCCATGCTGGAGACAAAAGCGAGATGGTGTCATCTCAATCTCCATGTGCTGGCCGGCCCAGATTCCAATCTTTGCGGCGAGAATGTCAATATCACCCACCTCAGTAATGACAGCAGTGTCAGGAATGCTCAAGACTGGGTCGGTGACTGATACCGATGCGTCATCTACAGCTGTGTGCGCATCCTCACATGACTTGCCGGTCGTCAAAAGCACTGGTGAGCCGATTGTATCTTCGGTCTCATCAGTCAACATGCTGGAGTCAGCCTCTTCAGTGGAGCACAATTCTGATGTGCCGTCTAGAGACGGGGTCGTTGAGGGAACGGACGTGGCCTCGGCATGGGTCTCAACATTACCATCATCCGATACGATCGCCTGTTCGATCTCCGCGGAGGAGTCAGTAGCGACTTCATCATGCGTCGCTGTATAGGCCGGCTCCGCGCGTGCAACCGAAGTAGTCGTTAAGGCTGGTTTTGCCGCCTGCTTGCGAGCCTTCTCCTTGCTCATCTTCTTGCGCTGGCTGCGCGTCAACTTCTTTCGATTGGAAGTCTGAGCGTCAGTTGTACCGCTAGTAGGCGCCGCAGACGGTGCGGGCGGAACAATTGGAGCAGTGATTGCTGTGGACGCTGAGGCGATTTGCGGCTTCTTGGTACCGCCAGCCACTGATGATGATGCCAGCTTGGTGGTGCGATTGAGCTTCTCAAAAGCGTTGATTGGCTGCTTGGTGGTCTTGACCTTTGGCGCGATTAAAGAAGCCGTCTTGGTATTCTTGCTTGCGACCGTAGTCCATCCAGAGGAATGGGGCGGAGGGCTAACCTCCAGCTCAGCCTTAAGCTTGACTTCGTTAGCGGTCGCTGCGGGAACAAGAGGCTTCTTTGCCTTGATAGTCCGAGATGATTTTGCAGCCGGCTGCGAGATAGGAGTGGAAGAAGCAGCCATTGCAGCCACCGGCTTTGCGATCTTGGGCTGTTTCTTGCTAGATGCCGTGGTCCAGCCTCCTGATTGTTCGACTTCATCAGTTGCTTGCTCCAGAGATGGCAGCACATTGGCACGAGCAGCATCAAGCTTCTCAGTCGACGCTGTAGAAGTCTGTTGTGAAGATGTCTCCATGTAATTCTTTGGTCGTACAAAGGTGAACTTGGTGTCGCTAGACGGTGCGACAGGGCGTTGGGCAACGGTCTTCGCTTTCGCCTTCTTCGCAGTCGGCACTGGCTTCAAAACAGAGCTCTTGGTCGACTTCTTCGTGACGGTAGTGAAACCGGCAGTATCGCTCTCAGGCGCCAAGATAGTAAGAGCTGCTACGCGCGGCAGTTGCTTCTGTGGCAAGACATGAGATGATCCTAGCTGAGGAAAGTCCTTATCATCCTTAACGGGGAGAATCGGTGGCTCGGGCGACACCATGGTGGTATTGAGTGCGGTATAGTGATTGCCCTTGAACATGTTCGCAAAAGACGAGGTCGATCGAGATGTCGTCACAGAGGAAGCTGACGATAACGACGAGGAAAAACGTGATGAAGACGAAGATCCTGACAGCACACGCTTCTGTCCAGGAACGACATTTGATGGAGCGGCCACCTGCTTTGGGCGCACGAGAGTCACCTTCAGAGACGATGAAGGACCGACTGCGCCGGCGAATGACTTCGTCAACGGCTTCGGCGGTGGAGCATCCTTGCACGCCACCTCGGGAACAACCTCCTCTTGGACCACGTCTGGGATGATCACGTCTGGGTCTGCGAGATCGTCGATAGAGAGTACGGGCGTCTTCATCGCATGAGGCGGCGGCGCAGGGCGCTCGGCAGTCATGGCCTCGAAGTCAGCCTTGCTGCCGATGATATGGGAGGCTATGTGATTGTCAGTGCTATTTCTGGACTGCGTAAAAGGGAAAAGATACTTACCCTTGGGCTGGTCTTCAACGAAGACGGTGGAAGAAGCCTTCTGCTCCTTCTTTGCGGCCTTCTTTGCGCGCTGCGAGGTCTTGTAGTCGATGGTAATGGAACGCTGGGCCATTGGGAAGGTGGTCTGGGAGTTGGAAACAGACATGGTTCTAGAATAAGTTTTCGGAAAGAATGAAGCAAGAATGCTTGAGATTGCCGAGTTGTCGGGGGAAGCACAGAAAGAATAGGGGTAGACCGTGTTGGAGAGAGTACGGGCAGTAGACTGTCTCTGGATATCGGTGTGCAAGGTAGTTTGGTTGAGCCGGTGTTGCAGGTTGATGATCAAGAGGCAGTTGAGGGTGCTTGTGTTCCGAGCGTGTGGTGAGGAAGTCAACTCGGACGAAGCGGAGAGAGTATATGTACCGCGAGGCGCGCTCATTCGGCGCTAGCAAGGCGTATGCCTGGCGGGAGTGAATTGCAGGGTCGCCATTGTGAGCGCTAGGTGCGGCACAGACCTTGCGTGAATGCAGAGCAACAGTCTCTATTGCGTCATGGAGTATGTAGGCTCGTTTGCTAAACCCAGCTTGAAATTTTCATGGTAAATTCACTCGAACTATTATAAGATATGAGCTCTGAGACGGTAGAAGGGAATCGTGCCACATGAGGTAGGATATCGAATTGGACCTGCGACTTCTAACTTTGCGGGTTTGCCTTGGCCTGAATATAAAATACGAATAGATATCACGTTCACATGCAGTGCGCGTACAATGTCAGAGTGTCGAATTTGAAGACGTGGTGGGTACAATACGCGCACATTGTAAAACTATTGAACACAATTAGCGGAACACTTGGAACTGATCACATGGTAAAAGTTTAAATTGATGTACACCAAGAATATATAACAGCTCTATGAAATTGCCGAGCGTCTCGTAATAACGCAACTGGGGTGATTACTTAGTCTTGAGCAATCCAATTGCTTGTCCTCAAATGCTCCTACGTCGAGCCATATCTCCTACCACATCAGCTTGACACAATATCCTTACAATCCAACTAGTCATCCAATACTTCGACCAAGCGCGCCCATGATGCCTTTTGTAGCCTTGATCTGGACATACAGGTCCTCTACCTGCATTGACTTAAAGGCACGATATGCCTGATCGACAGGCGCCTTGCCGTTGGGATCAAATTCGAAGTGTGATAGGAAAGACGATAGTGATGCGGTGCCGAGGAATATGGTATGTGGAATGATCTGGCTGACCGCAACGGACTGAGCGGTGTACGACTTTGGCAGTTTACTGCGGCCAAGCTTTTCGCGCTCGTTGTTGACAAGATGCAAGAAGGCCGCCACAAGAGCAGTCTTCGTTACTGAAACAGTGTCATCAGTCTCCAGGATGTCTAGGTACGTAAAGAGCGACTCCGTGCCCAGAGTTAGGCGCGTCAGCTCACTCGCCCAGTCTGACGAGAATGCCGCGTGCGCCTTCTTGTCTTCGATTGTTCGGGAAGTGTTTACATTGCTAGCAAGCACTTCTGTGGGCATATTTGAGTCTCCACGGTATGGTGGGCTTGAGTAAGCCGTGTCTATATGAATGAGGGAGCTCGTGTCTCTCTGAGCAAATGGTGACGTAATATCCTCTTCATCGGCAAGGAGTTCGAGGTCATAGATCTGCGCTCGCTTGGTGGGTGCTTGACTCAAAGTTTCCCTAGCCATCTCCTCCAGCTGAGATAGTTGCGGGGTGATATCATCCCCATTGCTCGCTACTGTCTGGAAGGAGGTAGTGTCAGTCATTCCATGCTCAACGGAGCGCCCGTCATGGAAAGTCGACAGGCTTTTGTCCTCCCTGAAGTCTTTCTTTTCAAACATCAGGGCGGTAGTAACTGATCTTTTGAAGAAAAGGCACGGGTCGATGATATCCTCGTCATCCACAATGCTCGAGGCTGAAGTTGACGGAAGTTCAGTGGCATCTGTGTACGTGCGATCTGTTACGACCATACAGTCAAACTGTTCGAACTCCTCCAGATCGAGTTCGGGGTAGTCCTCGGAAGAGGATTGACTATCGTAGAAGACTGGAAGTGGTATAGATGACGCTTGTGTCTTCATGGGAGAAGCTATAGAATCGAAATCCGAGGCGCCGTCATCCATGGTGATATCGATTTCGTAAAGAGTTTTAGTCAGATCCACAAGCCGGGTATGGCCGCCGACGTCCGCAAAGAACATGCGATGTGATTCCCATGTCTCCACCAAGCTCTTCGATAAGCACTCTTCCTTAGTGGGGCATATGAGCTTCGTCTCGGGCCCCAGTGGCATTCGATAAAGCACCAGTGCTTGCGTTTCATCGGGTAAGATGTGTGGCTTAGAGGACGTTCCGCGAGCTGCACAGTTCTCTTCCAAGCGCTGCAAGTAGGTTGTTTCTTTCTTGACCCAATCTATAAGCTTTCGAGAGATAATATTCGAGTTCTGACTGCTGAATAAACAGCAAATCGCCTTAAATCCAATCTCGCAGTTGGATGGCAAGTTTTTGGTCTCTGCGAAAGGTCCAATGAGTCCTGGTGGAACTCCCAGCGAAGATGCCGTCGTCAGTGCGCCAGGAACAGGGACTGCTGGCGAGTCTGAAAACTCGTCCCGGTCTGATGAAGTCTGCGCAAAATCTGCTGCAGAGACGTATTGCTCGTTTACGGTGGGCTTTGGAGATAGGACGCTCGTCTCATCGGGTGGCATGATGTTCGCCCGATTCTCAAGTGTATCGAAGATGGTCAAACTCGGACTTGTAGCCGGGGTGAACTTATGCGCCAACGTAGCAGATTCCACGGGAGCCGCACTGAATTTGAGAGGCGCAGGAGGCTTTGAATAGCGAACCACATGATGCGGCAAACTAAATGTAAAGCTTGCAGTGCTCAATAGCGGTGAAATTGGAAACGATTGCCGCGCGCACTCATCAGACTGATGTTGTTTCTTCAGCAGCCGGTTCAGTGTGGTTGGTGCCGTGTTAACGCTAGACGACGAAGGAGCATCGAGTGCAGCAATCGTGCTGTCGGTATCAAGGTGTATTGCATCGTCGTGTATCAACCCAGAAGGTGAAGAAGGCAGCGAAGTCACCGAATCTGATGATGCATCAGTCCCAGTATCGGCCGCCATCAGCCTTTCGCGGCGCTTTGCCTTCGTGAGGGAGACGCTGAGCTTGGCCGGAAAGATTGGAACATGGTGTGCCTTCTTCCTTCCCGCAAGCGCCTTATTCAGCGGCTGTTTGGCGGTGACTATAGAAGGTCGCGAAACGGTAGAAGTGGAAAATTTCGGGTCCGAGCCAGTCACAGCTTTGTCGGTGTGCTTGCGACTGTCGATGGCTGTACCCCTGGCATGCAGCGGGGAAACCGAAGGAATAATGGTATCTGTAGATCATTAGCTGGGCACGATACACCAAATATCCGAGCAGGCTTACTATCATCATCTCTGCTGGGGGCGTTTTTCTCCAGCTTCTTGATCTGGTCCTCCTTGTACTTCTCGGCGCGCGCAACGGCTTGCTGTCGGAGCAGTTTCTGCTGTTTGGAGACCATCGTGTTCGTATCTAGTGAGACCTAGTATTGCGGACGAGATGTGCAAAACGAGACACCCCTTAATGCGTGTATTGAGACGAGAGCCACTAAAGGTTACGGGATGATCAATTGGAAATCAGCGGTCTGAGTGAGAGCGCAGTTGAGGTGTGGTTGACTCTGTAAATTGTGGGAGAGAAACAACGTAGGTGTATTGGTCCTGGCGGTGAGCTATAGCATGAAAGAGTTTCGTGCGGATGTGAATAGTTTGGACTACGTTACCAGCAGGGATCACGTGATGAGCACTGGCTACCCGTAGTGGACGTGAAAGATAGACTAGTCAGTGTCTAACTATATCCGTCATGTGGCAGTAATATTCTCATCTTGACAGTCCAGCAGCATTGATCATGACAGCATCGTTTCGTGTAAGAGTCGACCAACGATCGCGCAAAACGCCACGAAGCCCTGAAAACCACAACATGAAAGCTGCAATTGACCCAAGTCCACAAATTCTTGTTATGGGCTTGCGGACTTGGCTGGACGACGGATTCGGTTCCTTCTTGTACGTTAACTCATCGGACTCCGTCCACGCTCAAAAGTTTCCAGATGGTGCCGCTACAAGACCGCATGGAATGTGCCGCGGGACTGCATGCATTCGGAGAGCATAAGGAAACTTCAAGGACAGTACCAGCTGAAAATATCTTCAAGACTAGCCGCTGTCTAGCACACTTCTTTTTGAGGAAGAGAGTGCTAGATGGATTCCTTTCCGCATTTGAAGAGAGCATAATTGATTGCGTAATCTGTGGCTCGTCAACATCGCGCTGTGTCATCTTTCATGCGTGTAGCATTAGTCTCGACCGACGTCAAGTACCGGAACTGCTGCTCTGAAGCAAGACGCGACATCCACATTGGACTTGTCAACAACGCTGCAGGAAAGCCAGAGCGCTGGAAAGAACTCAGTCCTGCCATACAGCGCGTGGATTCTGGCATCTTTGATGTGCGCAAGTATGGCATGCGAACATGACAGATCTGGCAACAATGGGCTGTCTATCTGAGGTCGTAGCTGACGTGGAAAGATGCCAAGGTTGGGCACGTGGACACGCAACGCGCTCTAACCAGATTGGTCGCAAGCGCGGACGCGAGACGCGGAAGTGCCAGACCAGCACGCGTGCAGATCACCTCACGTCCATTCACAAACCTGCACATGTTTCGGCACATGCCATTGGCACAGAATGCACGAAATTATTGACGGTAGCGCCCAGTGTAGAGTCAACAACGCGCTTTACGCGTTCGATGGCACTACTCATACCATCGATGGCTTCGCGAGGGAGACTCGATCCATGATCCAGGGGAAATTGGCCGAACACGGAACGAACAACAATACAAATGCACCGGAATACCTCTCGAAAGGGTGGATGTATGCTCAATTGGTCTTCTGGAAGATCCTCGATGGCGAAAGGCGCAAAAGCTACTACGATAGATCTCACCTAATGGACTTATTGGCGACCATCGAGGGTGCAGAGCCTGTAAGGAGTTGTGTTTGTCTTTCCTAATCACGAGGACTAAAATCTTCCAGGTTGCCGCCTTACCTCGGCACATATTCGCAAAGCTTGAGACTATCCTGGAGGACGATCGGCTCGGACACGATGCACACCAGGCAGTAGGGTCTGGTCGAAATCGTCAGCATGACAGCGAGGAGCAGGCGATCGAGGAGATGAGACCACTTAAACGGGTACGAAAGGATGTGGCGCCAAGTACGACAGCTGCATTACTGTCGCTCATCACGCCCTCACGACAAACAGGCATAGACGAGGAGGTTAAAGCGCAAGCCGAAGACAATGTAGAGGACGAGGAAGAAGCCAGCACCAAAGGCAAAGCTGAATTGGAGGCAGCAGAGACTCGCTTGCCGGCACGTGGACCCATATGGGAGGAGCAGTGGTCGAAAATAGAAGCTTTTAGACGGAGACAACGTCTGCTGACAGCTGTGGGTACGTACGCGTTGAGCTGTCCATTGATCGAAGATCGCTACCCTGGCCTCGAAGGACAGCTTCGCCTGAGTGTAGACTTCATACCCGGGAACGACGACACTGGAGTCTTGCACGGTCAGCTTGACCTCGGCCTTTTCACTGGAGCTGTTGCCTTCGCTGTCAGTGATACAGCTCTCCATGTTTGGTGCTACGAGAAGACACGTCGTCCAACTCAGCCGAATGGTGAAATGAACAGAATCAGGGCCTGGGGTCGTGATGCTCGTACTACTCTGGGCTTGCAACGAAAGTCCAGCAGCTCTTGCCCCATACCTCGTGCAGACTTCGATCTCAGCGCAGAGCTAACACTCTGCGGTGAGTTCCGGTGCAACGACGACCGAAAGCTATTTTTGCGTCCAGGTCTCATTCTTGCCAATGATTTTGACATAGACTTCACAGACCTATCGGGACTCAGCTTCACCGGCAGGATCAAGCTACCGATGCTGAGTGACGAGCCCGTTGTTTTGGAAGGCTTTAAGTTTGAGGAGACGGCCACGAAAACTGGGCGCTTTTGGTCAGAGTACAACACAGCAAGCATCAGGTACGGCTCCACGTGGAACGAGCCTTAGATCTGAGTGCAGTTATCATTGAGGATGCGTCGAACGATGTTGTTGCATAACAAAAGCAAAGGACATATACTCGATTGACATAAGCACAATTCGTCGCCACGCAACGCAAGATGGCGAGCTATGAATGGCGACCGCTGCATTGCTGTCATTAAGCACACCGCCATCGCATATGAACAGTGTGCTTCATGCACTATTTGGGACTAATTCAAGATCTCCGTTTGGTGGCTTGCACGATGCATGCACAATCCGAATCGGCCCGTCATACCCCGCATTTCAAACATCACCACGCCAAAAACGTGCACAGCGTCCAAACACCAGGATCTGGTAACTGGACCCATTATCGTGCGGACCCGTCCGTCGCTCAGCTTATGCTCAATCGGGGCCGCAGGGTCGACGTCGATATCCGGCCTTTCAGAGCCTGTCGCACTCAAGACATTCGAATCAGTGGCTTCTTGGTCGCATCAGCTAGCTCAACGCCTGCACCACAGTCTCAACACCCATCTCAACACTTCCGTTGATATCCTGGAGGACTACATGGTGTGCGACACCGCATTCTAGACCTTGACGCACAAGGCAGGGTCCGATAGGGAATAATCGGGGAGCAATTGGCCAGTCGGAAGTAGCGGTCTGCAAGGCCATGAGCTGAGACGTGATCACGGTGCTGTGGCTGCGTCAATGAACGCTGTCGCGGGTGCTTACATGGGCGTTGTACTACTGCGGAGGTGGGCATGGAGAGCCGTCAAAGGATAAGATGTCGCGATCAGCAGCCCCTTCGCTCGCCTGCTCTCTCTTTCCCCTCTTTCGCATTGCTCATTGCGTCGGCCACCCAGTAGCTCCTCGATCCTCGCCATCCTTCATCACAGACTATATTTGGTACGTCACGTGACTCGGCCCTTCACCCGGAGCCTTTGCCCCGACTCGGACACCGAACCCAACGTCATCACACTTGGCCGTCTATATCTCAGATCATCGCCTTGCGTTCTTTGTCTCAGTCCTTGTTACACATTCACTGTCCTGTCAACATGCCAGCCGCAACACGCTCCCTCGAGTCCATGGTGCTTCAAGCACATCGTGCCAAGGGCGTTCGCTATCCCACTGCCACACAAAAAGACTGCTTCAAGACATGGTATTCATATGCGCTCCGTCAGGGCGAGGTCGAAAAGACGAGCCCGAAGGTCATCCAAGAGCATGGCAAGCACTTGCGAGAAGTTCGTGAGGCTGCACCAGGCGGAAGGACGTATTTGTGATTTGGTAAGTCACGGTATGAACGCTTGCAATAGCATATGCTGATTAGACTCAGAAGATCTTATTATTCGGATCAGTGGTGTAAGGGCGCAATCAAATTGATACCAATAGGACTTCAGTGGTTCAACATTTGCAAGGGTGTACAAATAGTAATCAGTACTTCAAGGCTATAAGATAATCAAGACTTATAGCACTCTTTTCCGGGGTTTTCCTTGGTCTTTCGATTCTCACGTTGTCTCGTCCTAGATCTCCTGACCTCATATGCACATCTAGATCAGCTCGTGCATTGCGACACGCATACAATGACCGACATTTGTCCATATTTGGCAATTCATCTGACCTGATATAACAGTCCCAGAACGTACTAATGCGATGCGTGTAGATTGTCAACTACTTGGTGTGCGGTTCCGCAAACCCTCGACCGAGCGCCTTGTTTGCGATCTCCACTTTCTGTTTCGTTCCTCACGAGCTGCTATCCTGCTTTCTCATTGTAAAATATGGCGCAGCGACCAGTTGCTCTTTCAAGACCAATTACGTATGCCTTCCCTGTGGCTTATCAATGTGGCGCATGGTAGAATGAAGGCATTGCGCGCGAAACACATGTCCATGTTGGATGTTGGTAATGTCACACGGTCAGGATCTTGTCTTCGCTACGATAATAGCGATTCAAAGTCACGCATCAGGGTACTAGAATGATGCGATATGCTGGTCGATACTAGAAATAGAGGTATCAAGCGGACTCGGGGAAAGGTGGAGAGAACTCGTATCACCCGAATATCGGGTCGTACAGACATGCTTATATGAATCCTCTTCAATCAGCTCCCGTTCATCCTAAGACACGTGATGTCCATGACGGACTCGTGCCGTTTTTTTGTTGTAAGATATCTCGTTACCTTGCCAGCCGTGCTTAACGTATAAAGGTTGAGCCTTTTCTTCGCTCTCTAACGCACGTGATCGTGCCACTCACGTGCGAATCAGAAGCTGACACACTTTTCGTCAGCCTTGGCGTATAATCTGACTGCTGCACATCTTGTCTGAACTTCAAGTGGTCTTTGTTTCCACATGGACGAACGGTGATGAGGAAATGTCAGTTATTCAGTCGGCATTGATTTGGAATGCCGTCCCCACCTCGGCATTGGCCTTGGCATTCTGAGTAATTCCTGCGGCTCGAGCACACCTCCGATGGACAGAACACACATCTTCTCCTTTTAGTAGCCCGAATAGGAAATTGTTCACCACGAAGGGGGAACATGCCGAACGCTACTGAGCTCGGCCCATGCCGGCGAGCAGCACGTCATCAACAACGAAGGTACGACTGCGGGGTACAGCCAGAAGTACAAGACCATTTCCAATCATTACAAACTGTTGCACGACATAGCTGTAAGACTACGAACATATAGTAGAAGTCCTTCTCCTCGTTTCTTCGAAAGCTCTTTCAAGCGCAAATACATTTTCGAACTCTAACAATGGCGCCTCAATCCTTCCGCGGACTTCTTGGCATACCTGACAGCACGGCATCGACCTCCGATTCCGCACTCATCATCATTGACGCACAAAATGAATACGCATCAGGCGCTTTGACCGTTACCAATGCCGCAGCAAGTGGCAAGGTCATTGCCAATCTGCTCGAGAAGTACCGTGCCGGCAATGGCAAGGTCATCCACGTGCTGCACAAGACGCCCGATGGCGCACCAATCTTCACACCAAACACTGATCTTGCTGCTGAATTCAAAGAGTTGACACCCAAGGTACGAGGAATCTATGAACAGGGTGCGCTTGAGACTGACAGGGATTCAGGACGGCGAGAAGACCATCTGGAAACAATTCCCTGGCAGCTTCGAAAAAACGCCACTCCACGAGACCCTTGAGTCATGGGGCATCAAGAAGGTTGTGCTGACCGGCTACATGGCGCATGTTTGCGTCTCGACTACTGCTCGTGAGGCGTACCAGAAGGGCTACGAAGTTGTTCTTGTCGAGGACGGTATTGGCGATCGCGATATTCCTGGTGTAGATGGCGCTGAAGTTACACGTGTCGCGTTAGCTGAGCTTTCTGACGTCTTTGGCACGGTTGTGAAGAGCTCTGAGATCAAATGAGTCAGGCAGTTAGCAGGGGAAGTATGGAATATGTACAATCTCTACTATACCTAATCCTAGTCGAGTATCATGCACCAACGCCTCTCATGACCGTTACGGTATGCACATACTTGACCTTCCCATCCACAACCCTGATCTCATGACTATCCGGCCACGCGCCCAAACTGTCAAACTGACACAACACATCGACGCTCCCCATTGCTTCATCGATAACATAGCGTCGCATACCATTATTCTTCGTACTCCCGCCTCTCGGCAAAGACTTGCCACACGGATTCGTATATTGACCTAAGCAACACATCAACATACACACTCACAACAGTCATATGATGAACTTACTGCCCTCCACTCTCTCACACTCCGTGCCCCACGGGATCTTATCTGCCGCTCCCTTATCCGTCCACATATCCAAATACGCATCTCCCACTTTCTTCAGTAGGTCCCTGTTCGGCCTCTTTCCCTCTGGAATTTCCGTCCAGTCTTCTTTCTGGATATACCCAAGCGTCTTCTTCGCATCGAAAAACAAGTCTCCCGTCGTCGCAGCGATAGTATCAATCATACTAATCGCACTCGTGTCGTTGTTCGCGTGCCGGATTTGCGTCGACACGACGAAAGGCTTAGGGCCTGAGGTGCTAATCCACATGGTGTACGAGGCGCAGGCAGTAGTGTCAGCGGTTGAGCGGTTAAGCGCGATAGTGTATGGCGTAGAGAGGAGGGATGTGGAGAGGGTAGAGGCCTTATTGTTTTGCTGGTAGGTGAAATTTGGGGAGAGGGGGAGAAGGGAAGGTTTCCCGGCGGTTTGGGCTGCGAGATAGTTATGTGCGATAGAAAAGAGGGCTGCGCGGGTACATTCTGCCGCAGCTGAGGAGAGGCAGAGCGTGACGATTGAGGCCACCACGGACGGGCTGAAGTGTGGCATTGTACCGCCTGAGATCCTTTTCACTTGCTGTTGCTGAGGAAGATGAAGCGTACTTGGGGATTGCCATGTGCGGTGTGCGTCTGTTATAGGAGACTGTATAGTCTTCATTTTCGGTTGTCTTAATTGGTGTTTTGCCGGAAGAGTGACATCCTGGTAAGCGCTTTGGAGTAATGCTTGTCATTGGTAAGCTCATAAGCGATACCCATTTACGATCAACACAATATATGCTTATTGCAACGGCAGTTGGTAAAAAACCAAATGAACCTACTGGATTCGGTAAGTACTTGCAGCATCCAACTGAGCAACAGCTGTTGTGTGCTAATCCGGTCTGTGTACATGTTGACGCCGACCAGACCGGCTGAGTCCTGCAATACTTCCAAACCCTGGAAGGATAAGGCAGTATGAAGATGCCTCGTACACAAACTTATCTCGTGGTCGCGCTTTAGCTTCCCTTCACACTCCACTGAGCCAAAGCCCATATCCCACTCACCACACTCTCCTCCCCAGCATGTCCTCTCAAACTCGGCTTCTTCTTATCCAATTGATACCTCCGCAACTCTTCATACACCATGGCCAAGACCTCCTTAAAGTCATTACTGGGTCTTCCTGCCCAGCCTTCCCCACCGATCTTCGTACAGCACCTCTCAACCACAAGATTCATGACCTCATGGCGTCGCACCGGCATCTGGCTCGGCTGCACATTATGGCTTATGCTCTGCGAAATAAGCATCGTGTACAAATGTAGCAATGGGAAATATTCAGACTTGTTTGGATCTCGTGCCGCCGTGACAACAGTATCCCAGTTGATGTCAGTGGTCGTGAGACCGAGACATGCGTTTGCTTTCCAGAAAAGCCGATTTGTTCGCGGGACGGTCGTTAGCCATTTGGGGATTGTGCTGCTAGCGCCGGACATCAAACGCGCAAGACGAACGAGCGGGATTGCTAGACCAGCGGCTGTGTCTAGTCGACCGAGAGAATCCCAGGATGCGGCGATGAGGTTGTAACAGTCGAGGAAGGGATCAATTTCGCGTACCTCGTGTGGGCTATTTGGACTTGCAGTCTGTAGGAGTGCAGGAATGATAGCTTGGTCGATCAGCTCGGTGATGGTGAATTTGCCAGTTGACTTGCGCTGCCACAGCAAGCGCAAGCCGGACCAGACTTCTGTCATGAAGTCGTGTAAACGCTCTGGCGGTTGTTCACATAGCGCTTTCCAGATCGTTGGGGCATCGAATCCGCTTTGTGGGGTTTGCCTACTGCATACTACGAGTCTGCAGTGCGGACATGCGTTGTTGTTACCGCGACCTGTGCGAAGCCACTTTTTGATACAATCGTGGCCAAAGATATGGTGACAAGGGAGAGCTACAGGTTGGTGTTCGGCGCTGAAAGAATCGCTGCAGATCATGCAACTGTCTACAGGGTGTAGTTGAGTATTGATAAAATCCTCCATAGTGGCGAAGTCCAGGTGAGTCGCAGGTGGTTGCGAAGATCCATGGCATTAATGATACAATTCATGCTATAAGTGAAGTTGTTGGAGAATGGCGTTTGCACGTGAGTCGTCGTTGTTGTGAAGTGACAAGCTGTGAACATTGTTTGTCTGAGCGCCAAGCTGGCTAGGCTGTGAAACACTCCTATGGTCCTACTTACTAGTCACTACTAAACACGGCACTGTGTTTATGGCTTCCATCGCCACCCAGGGTGCTTCCACTCTAGTTCTTGAATTTCCTTTTGGGTCAACCCAGCAAGCTCCTCGGGCGCACCCGCTTCCTTCTTGTCGCGTTTCTTGTTGTCATACTTCATCCACACGCCCGCTCCGATAGCGATGAACGTCCATACTACACCACAAGTCAGATTAATGCCATTGCCGATGTGGTAATTCGGAGCATCGCTAGGAAGAAAGGTCCAAGTCGAGATAAGACCGGCGAAGTAGCCAGCCATTGCTAAAGACTGTTAGCACGATTCGTTAGGAATTTGACAAGTATTTACGCACCATTGGTACCGATGGCGATGCTGCGAGCAGAATCCGAAAGCACGTTCGCGCTGACCTGCGCGGCGGTGAGAGCACCCAGCGAGAATGCTGTCGATGCCGTCAAAAATACTGCTCCATATCGCACGTTCGCATTATTGGTGGCTAAGAATATGGCATAACCTGCGATTACAGTCGGCCCTGTACAAGCAATTAAGGTTTGTCGGCTGTCGATACGCCAGCTCTATAATGACATGAAAACCGAGCAGCACGTTCCGACGATATACGGCGGGACCGTGAGTAGTTGCAGATGAATGATAGTGCGGTTCGGATAGATCGTTCGTACGATGGTTGGCAGAAAGAACGAGAGGCCGAGGACTGGGATGCTGCTCAAGAGGAATACCGAGGCCGTGGCAAGCGTAATCGGATTGGTGAATCCGCGCATCATTTTCTTCGCATCCATCTTGTCAAGCAGGACGACCTGCGCAAGACGCTCAGATTTGACTCGGTTAACGGCCCATTCCTTTTCTTCCTCAGACAACCAGCGAGCTGTGTCTGGGCGATCTGTCAAAACGAAGAGCGAGATGAGTGCAAGCCCCATGGTGATGATGCCCTCTACCGCGAAGATCATTTGCCAGCCGTGTAGGGAGCCAAAATGCGACAGCTTAAGGATGCCTGACGCGAGAAGACCTCCAAAAGCTCCACCAAGTGCTGGCACCGACATCCAAAGACCGAGGCGGAAGGTGAGTTCGGAGCGACGGTACCATCGGGAAAGATAGTAAGCACCTAAAATCTGTCAAACAATATCCATATCGACTACAAAATCTGGTTCACGACGACTTACAGCCAGGCATAACACCAGCTTCAAAAATGCCAAGGAGAAAACGAACGACGCATGCTTGCGCACGTGTCTGCACAAAAGCTGTGGCAATGGAGACGGCGCCAAAACCGAAAGTCGTGAGGGGAAGGAACCAGCCGGGCCTAGGTATTTACATCAGCGTGCCTTCGCAACAGCGTGCTAGCATCTTCATACCCATTGCTTTGCAGAGAATCGTTGTGGGAATCTCGAAGATTATGTATGATATGTAGAAGATTGATAGAACCATGTTATAGTCGTAGCCTTTGAGCTTAAGGTCTTTTTCGAAACCAGCGAGTCGTGCATTGCCTATAGATGTCAGTAAATAATGCACGATGTCACTTTGCGAGGGCCTCATACCGACGTTAGTTCTGTCGATGAAGCACATAAGGTACAGTAAAGTTACTATCGGTACAATGTGGAGGTCGATCTTCGTGCGTAGCCTACGCTCCGCCTTGCGCGTTTTGCTGTCAATGGCAGTGACGTCGTGCGAGGCCTCAGACTTCTCGCCAGAGGCGTCCGAATTTCTGGTGTCCATGTCTACTGTGAAATTCCGAATAGTCGCTTTGGATCGATTTGCAGGAACTTGGAGAGTCTCATTCAATATCGTGGCACGAGGATATGTTTATATCATGCCATATGCGCCGAAACCTTGCGTGCTTTGCGCCGAACCTTGCCAATACGTATTATCAGACTGCCATCGCTAAAATCAATGGGGCGCTTGTCCCAGGATGTTCTGGCCCTTCCGCGGACATAGATCGGCAAAGCGAATTTTAGTATCGCCGTCGGTCGGTGGCTTGGCAATGCTTCTCCGTGGGAGCCGCCGTTTGATACACTCCTTATCGTGGGCAAAAACTTGGTCGCCTATATCGCAGTGGTACACCATGGTCGGCATTGAAACAGACTCTTGGATGTCCTGCGGGGGCGACTTCTATGTCATTGTTGCAATTTAACTCGTTAGAAGTCAAGACAATCATGTACAGTAAAATTCCTCTTTCCGCGGCTACTCTGTACCCTAACTTAGGTTAACTTTCTCATTTTCTAATCACAATGCGTCAATAACCCACTGTATTGTATCATATGCGGGCACTGAACAATGGGGCTAGGCCAAGCCCAGTGTTACAAGTGAGGTCTAATTGGCGAGCGATACCGTGTACTATACACTTATTCGAGGCTTGAGGATGCGACAAACTGTAGATATGAATAGCTTGCGCGTTCCAAGGATTGCAGCCTAGATATCGCTTCTTATGAAGGGGACGCTCGGAAGTGTAAGTATTTCCAGTGCTGCATAGCGCTCTATGCCCAAAGATCGGTTCCGCTCTTCAACAAATTTCACTGTTCAAGTCGCAATCTGAAAATCGCGGCCATTCGCGTGCATTCCAGTACGCCAATACTCAGGCGGCACTACAGCAAACCCCTCCAATTCATAGCTTGAGAGTGATGCAAAGAATAATCAGCCAATGTTTTTGGCACATTTTGACGTTTCCGAAGTCCATGAGGGCGGATCGCCTATCTTGTTACTAGTCCCATTGGAGTAACACCGAGAGCCCAACGTCAATCTCGGCTGTCGTTAGATATGAAAGTCCTCGTAGCCTAGATCAGACGAAACTATGGCGTCAGAGGCCAAATACCAGACTGATGTTGGCGAGTGAGGTTCAGCTCGGAGAAGCGCGAACCATTCTGTGGGGCTGGCAGAACCATTCAAATGAGGCCCTGAAAGTGCCGCGATATCTCGCCAATTTCCCAAGCTGACAAGCCTTGCTCTCCAAAATTGCTGTTGGTCAAATCGCTCTGTGCTGGCTGAAATGTCGCTGCTGACCCAAACACATCGTACAGGTCTATCAAGTCGTTACTCATGTCGAACATGTCAGGCATTACACCGTTCAGCTCGAGTGTGAGGTTTGGACTGTCGCTTCCCCACAGGTCCATAGCATTTGGTTCGTCTGGTGGCAAAGAATGCCGGGACTCTGTCGCAGGATCTTGTTCGTGTGGGACAGTTGGGTTTTGCCCGCCGCCATTACCGACTCTTGCACCGAGTGATTTTACGATCGGTAGCAGCCCGCGTAAGCTTCGCCATAGTCTGCGACTAGCTGTACTGTGGCGAGAGAAGCCTTTGACAAGTTCAATAGCTGAGACAAATGGGTCACGACAGTTTTCCGCAAAGGTGTTTGGTGCATGACAAACGGCCAAAAGTACAACTGCAACGGCGCTAAGTAGATAATAGTGGAAGATACTCTGCTCGCGGATGTAGACGTCGCTTGTCTGGTTGAGGTGCACAAGAACCTGTATGGTATCCTGGGCGATGTCCACAACAAGACGTGCATTCTTCAAATCAGCCTTGATGTTATCTGGGGTCAGAACATGATGGCGATGGACGAGCGTACGGACATGATTTCCTCGCAGATAGAGCATGGTACGCAGACGATGCAATTGAAGTGGCTGAGAACGTGGTGCAAGTCCGAGGCGCGGGTGCCTGAATTGCAGGTCCTGAGGGAGCGATTGAAGCCAATTCTGGGTGATGAAATCGAGATATTCCTCAGTCTCTTGAGGAATAAGTTGGAGAGAAGATCCATATGGTGGAAGCGCGTCCCAAACTCGCGAGCAGAGCCTCGCGTACGCAATCATGGCTTTGAGATACGGGTGATCGGTACCCGGCTCAGGAAGCTGAGGGTCAATGTCACGATCGTTCAGCGCAAAGGAGAGGCTTGTGCCGAAGCTCCACCTCCGATCGAGCTCGTAAACAACCCAAAAGACCTGTACTGCAAGCTCTCTTGCGTTCTGGTCTTTGAAATTGTCATAGAGGCTTTGTTTGCGATGTAATCCCATCTCGAGCGCTTGTCGTGCCGCACGGCCGATCGCGCGCCATGCGAACAACTCTTCGGATGTGTGGCAAAAGTAGAGACTCTGAAGGTTGGTCAGTGACGAAACAAGTTATGTAGAGCCACCTACCAGCATTCCCATGATCTGTATGTCCTTGAGCTCGACTTCACTTGCTAGTGACACTACTCCGACATCTTGTTCGACCGATTCAATCAGTCCATCTGACACCTCGTTCTTGCCATGTGTTTCATGGAGTAGGGCGGTGGCGATAGCGATTTTCACCATGTGTACGTCGTTCATACCTATCGATGGTGGTGTACTTGGAGATTGGTTCAAACTTTTCGAGAAGCTGAGTATGTGGGATGCATTGCGAATAAGACTCTCAGTATCGACGATCGGATGAACACAAGCGATCTCTTCCTGATAGACGCCAAGTAGCCGAGTGATCTCCTCGATTGAGTAGCTTGAAAGTCTGTGCGATGGTTTCGGCGATGGAGGCGTCAGAGCTAACATCACTCTCTCTGGGGTAGCCGGGCGTGAAGACACCACTGATGAAGGTCCTGTTGAATGCGGTTCAGTCTTCCCCAATCCCATACGTGACAATGATGTCTCTGCAATGCTGAAACTGAATGCGGAACGTGTTGGGCCCACAAATTGAGGCTGTCGTGGCGCATCCTGCCGCTGGGAAGTGGCGGTTGTGTGTGTGGGMCTTGCTGTTTGAGGTAGTGAAGGCTGTCGCTGCACGTCAAAGGGCGCTTGTGAGTGACTGTTCACCAATGATGCCACTGTAGAAGTCAACGCTGCCACTTGGTCTCGCAGACTGTTGATATCGTTGCTCAGTCGATGGTAATGCGATCTTCGTTTGTCAGCAACACTGCATGTTGTTGGCTTGATCCACTCACTCATCACCTCGTGACTTCCTCCGTTCTTTATTAATTTCTTTCGCGGACTGTGCGGCGGTTGGGACCACTATGCAGGCAATCTTCATCGCCGTGCATCGTTGGCAATCATTTTCCTCTTCCATGCGAATGCACTTTACTTTGCACCGCTTGCATTCGTTGCTAACAGACTTCAGAGGCCACCCAGAAGTAAAGCAGGGGTTATTACCATGCAGCAGCAGTATACTTGGCGCGTTTCGTCCGCTGCGACTCTCCATTGTTCTCTTGAATTGGCCTCTTCTGGGATGAGTTTGACACGTTGGTCATGGCGGATTGAGAGGCTTCCATGTTCTCTTCGTAACTGCAATGGAGCTACTAGTATATGGTTCACTCCTGATGGCGCATGCTTCGGAGAGCAATGTTGCTGGATCCCGTGCAGACACATTGCGATTTCTTGAGGTTGCCATGATCCGTTGCCGTCCTTTTAGCGGCCGAGGTCTACCACCAATCGCGTGACCTGAACCGAACCTTTCGCCACGACAATCCGGGTGGCATAGCCAACCCCTCTCGGCCATACGCCGGCCGCTAGCGTCATCGCATTTGGTCCAGATAGGGTCAATAATCGGAGGCTGCGTGCCGGACGAGCCGATGGGAAGTACTGCTGGAGAAGCGAGATTTGGTGTGGTGTGGTGGGTCAAAGCTCTCCGGAGGTCACAAGAGCGGGGAAGTACCGCCGATTGTCGTTCCCGTCCCGTGTCTCAAAACACCAACATTCCAACACCGCGATGCATCAGCGGGAAGAACATAACATTGTGCAGGTAGGTAGAGCCTACCGTGTATCTCGCCCGCTTACTAGTGTATGTCGACTCGATCAAATGCGCCTCCGATACACGTCCCCATTATGTTCTGTCAATGTCGAACGTGGGCTCAGGCAGCATGAGCGACCAACACAACGCGCCCAAGGATCAACATCCAGGTGGCCTATCAGTAGAAATCCGGTCGATTGTAGCATGCAAGAATTTTACTACCACATCTCAGCAGTCTGTATAGAGAAAGCTCCATGTATAGGCTCTGCAGCCATATTCAATATGCTTGTTCAATCGCATGATAACGTCATGATAGGCTGCTACACAGGACATTATATGCCCTCAGCTGCACTAATATACTCGTACGATCCCTGAGATGAATTCGTTATACAAGCCACTGGGCCAAAATTGGCAGTTTTTGTTCGGCTTCCATGGTCCTTGCACGAACTATCTTTCGGTTCACTCCCTCTGCAAGTCAACGCGCTAAGGGTCCTCGCTGCCGTCTCTTTGGCGGCAGCGTGCAAGACGAGCCATGGTACCAATACTGAGCGATTAAATGTATGCAAAACTTCTTCGTCACAACACATCTCCTCATATTCTATCCACACTCCTTCAGATTATCTTGCACACTACACTCCTTCGAAACATCTACATCTCCACACGCCCTCAGTTTCAACCTTGAGTGTCCCTTCAGACCGCCCACTTTCTTTTAGAGCATCACAAACTGCACACTCCTTCGAGGCCTCACACTCAGAAGAGTATGTCCGACATCGTCCGTCCTTTTAAGGCAGTGCTCCGACGTCTAGAGAATTCATATGTGATCCGACCTGCCCCGATCCCCGAAGTAATCTCATGTTCCTTCTGCCCCCAAAACCACGCCGGTTCCTTCCTTCAAGTTCCCTGCTGTGGTCACGAATTTCACAAATACTGTCTCATCAACTGGCTTCGTACTCCCTATCGCCAATACCAAGATGCGAAATGTCCCAACTGTTTCCACGTTCTCTTCACAATTGACGAATTTCTTCGGCCTGACCCACCTGAGATTTCGAATCATATTCGTCTTGAACAAATTCCGTCAAGTACGGTGGGACTGGTACAAGAGAGCGCGACGAGAGCGATGGATGCTATCAGATGGCGCGTTGACGGTTTAGCCAAGGTCACCAAGACGCGGAACCAGCGGTTTGCAAATATCCAAGCTACCGTACGCATATCGGAGGAAAGATGTTCCTCTACGAGTCGCATCTATACCGAATCGGAAGATGAGCTGCAAGCCCAGTGAGAGCGAAATCAGCCTGCATACAGGATGAGTTTTGGTCCATTGTTGAACACGACCTAATCGTACATCATTTTAGCTAGAAATCGAGATACGGATGGCCAAAAGCACTGTAAGTTTGGCTGCCAAAGCGAAGCTTCTAATGCTGACACGATTTTGCTGTCAGCACAAAGCAAGACTGGCGGGACATCATTCTACGTTTGTAGCAATGATGGAGGCTATGCCTTTAGTCGCGGACTATCCCTCTGTAGGCCCTGGCGCATACCCGCCGTGTAGATAACGAAATGATTATCTAGCCCAGTTTTCACCTCCTACTTCCATGTTCACACTTGCCTTCAAAATCACCACCCCGCCCGCAGCTGTGTACGTTCAATAAATCTCATGCAACTCTTCAATTCCTCATCGATCAATATAAGCGGCCGTTTGGTCTAGTCGTATGATTCCTGCTTTGTAAGTACCACAGATATCATTTTCACATGATGTCGACTAACAGTATCAGGGGTATTTAGCTTGAATGCAGGAGGTCCAGGGTTCAATTCCCTGAACGGCCCATCGTTTTGCTATTTTGTTGAAGTTGCACAGGCACAATGTGTGCTTTTTGTGTGCTTTGTCTTAGATTTCGAAACATCCAAAGCCGTTACTGGCTAACAAGGTCATAACAATGATCACTCAAAGGTACACAGTGCAGGGCAGTCGTCTCAAAGGTCTCAAAATCGATCGTGCGTAAACGTCTGGAGCTGAACATTGCGTATAAAAGCCATACTTGGATTTTTTGTTTCTCCACACCATATCTACGCTTTCATTACACTTTTACAAGTTCACACTAAACATGTTACACTCTATCCAGAATTTTCTGCGGGCTTCTCCGCCCGATCACTTCTCGATCACGGCTATAGTCGCGCCTACACGAGCAGGGCTCCAATTCACACTCCCTTTCTTTGATCAGAGTCATTTGAAGCTACATCACGAGAGAGTCACTTTTGATATCGAAACGTACAAGCTCCCGCCAGAAATTCGCTGCGATTGTCTCGCGACTGGAGGAACAAAGTGTCTGCAAGAACCCGGACATGAACACTGGGTCGTGGAATGGGAGGCAGGTAGTGTGCTAGAGACGAACGAAGACACAACAGGAAAGAAAATCGGGAAGTCTTTGAGCTACGAGGGTGACCATAAAGGTGGTAAAAAGGTGCGGATTTCACCATCCGAACGTGTATGCTGCATCGATGTATAGGCGACCTGAATAGTTGAACACATCATCATTGATTGATTCATTGTCATTGATGATGCTTTCAGTTTCATACTTGTCTTGGCTATGATGAATGCTTGATTGTCTCAGACATTGTGCGTTTGTCTTTCGCAGCCCGAAGACTACTCCAGCACACTAACAACGCTTGACACTTCACAATTGCCAACAATTGCACAATTCCTTTCTCACACGCGACCCCATATCACGTTCTTACCATTCACAACGTTCATTGTGCCGCGATCACGACCTACATAAGAAACGCATTTCACGATTTTGCCGACCGCATCACAATCGAATTTCACGACGAACCAGACTAATCATAGAGACAAACAGTATTTCCGAAAAGATGGCTCCCTATTTCGACCCAGCTGGCGAATATGAACCTGCAAACACCATTTACACTCTCACCGTCCGCTGCCCACCTCGTCCGCCTCCAAAGTGGCTTCCAGACTTCGTGACCCGCGAGCCGTACAAGCCTAAAAATGTCGGCGGGACGTACACTATCAAGCCTGATAACTACGGTAAGCCGAACTATGATTACTTCACAGTTAGCGAGATGGACTCCATGAACGTCAAAACTGTGAGGCTCAAGTCATGGCAGTTTCCGCTGGAACTGCGGTGTGCGCATGTCCAAAAAAGTAAGGCGTGCGACTGGGGGTGCTATATTTTGGAAAAAGGAGGGGATCATTGTCGGTGGAGATGTGGAAGGGAAGAGTGTCAAGGACATGTTTTTGATCGGAATGTGCTGACCGATGAGAATGGGGTGGCGTGTTTCGGGGAGAAGGGAAAGAGGATGGTGTGTTCAGATCGGCTGCCCAAGTAAGTATGAACGGCTGGGGATGTGACGAGGATATACAGTAAAGCTGGTAGTATTCGTATCTCGTGGTATTATTAATTCTAGCATCGCGCGTCGCTCAAAGATCATAAGTGTCCGCCCATATATGTTGATCGTACAGTTTCATTGCAGAACTCATGAGGTATTTGTCGTCTTTTTCGTAAGTTCAGAGGAAGAACGCAGCGGCTGCTACGCCAAGGCCAAGAACAGGCGCCATTGTCTTCATGGGAGCCGCTCCAGTTGCTTGCTGTGCTGAACCAGATGCGCCAGATACTACTGGCGAAGCTCCTGCACCGCTGGCGGTTCCCGCGCTGGATCCCGATGCGGCGACAGCACCGGTGGCTGTAGCGCTGCTCGCCCGTGGCGTCCCGGCTGCGGTCGCACTGAGCTTCTCGGTACCAGCAGTGATGATGAGAGGGTAGTTGTTGATGAAGAATTGAGATTCTCCACTGAATGTCTGGGTAAGCTCCACGTTGATGGCACTTGTGTTGGTGCAGTATTGAGGTAGCGAAGCGACCGTCAATCCATCGCAAAGATCGCTGATCACACCTGCGGCGCCCACGGTGGACTGCGTGCAGGTGGGCACAGCGCTTGCTCCGCCACTTGGCCGCCTGCATTGAAGTTCGATAGTGATTGTCGCCGCATCTGAACTTGCTGAGTCGACTCCGCTGACGTTGTAGGCAACATAAGTAGTCCCCCCAACAGTGGCCAACCCGGGCGCTGAGCTGAAGTAATCAGGGGTGCTGGGTGTTTGCGCAAAGGCCAAAGATAAGACGGTTTGATCGCCATTTTGTTCAACAACGGAGCCTAGAAAAGTCTGGTTCGCGTTCGCTGCACCTGGTAGCCAGATTGATGTTGTGACGTCCGCTGAAACGGACGCAGCGAGGAGCGCCGCAATGAGTATTGACGACATTAAACTCGCCCGGTGTAGCTTGAATGATTCTGATTGTAGCGAAACTTAAATCGATGGTTCGTGTATGGAAGCAGCGTCAGTATGGCCGGTATGCGCGGTACGTATGCGATAGCAGATGGAGGGTAAGGATCAATTTCCCAGAGTCTCGAATGACGATCCTGAGCTCTGTCCAGCGCATCATGCAGCACGGCCGAGCCGCACGGTCGCCAGTGGCATGGTAACGGATGCGCCAGTAAGGATGGGGTTAGCCTGCGAGGCTGGCAAGCGAATAGATTCACGCAATGGGCGCCTTTTTCCTTGATTATCGAGCGGACCGTGCGATGATTGGCACATACTCGCCCAACTTAGCAAACGAAGGAATTGTGGCTTTGCATTGACGTTGCGACTGAACTTAGGGATCCTATCATGGCTTGAATGTTCCGTGTGTGATGGCGCATCGAATACTATCATGATAAATGTTAGCCGTCTGTACCTAACGGCGGGTTACTGTTCGCGAAATTAACATGGAAAAGCGAATGGGCGGTGAAGATGCCGAGGCGGCACGTCGGCTTGGATGTTCAAGGGTCCTCCCTCTATCACCATGTTGTCTCGTCAAGTATGTGTTATTCGCTTTGGCTGTCTGGCGTCGCTACCTTTCATCTAAGGAAGGATGAACTATAGGGAGCGTCCCAACATATGAAACGGCCGTGACAGAAGAACAAATGAACGAACGAGTGCGATGACGTCACACACCGAGCTAGCACGTATTAAGAACGCACAGGCCCACGATGAGGAAGATGCACCAGTGATATATCAATCAGGCGCGGAATAAATATTCGAATTGACCCAGACTGACAAAATCGCCATTTGATGCCGGACAGCGGTCGCAAAAAGGTGTCCGAGTTATCGCCGACAATTCTAAAACCACTCCCAAATGTCTCCCACGCCACGGGATGAAATGTTTGTCTTTTGCTTCCTCCGGTGTTCGCTCGGTCATCTTGGACATACCCTGTCAGGGCGTCTATCATCCTGGCGCAAGCCCTAGCATCCGTCCTAGCATCCAGCGCTGTGTACAACCTCACTCCCTCACTACTCAGCAGTCCCTGCGATGGTTGGCGGGCTCGCAGCCGCGCTGATAACCGCTTACAAAGTTATAGTCGTCATCGTCGTCGTCTCTTGCGCGTAGAAGTTCTTTCGACCAGCCTTGAAACGGCTTCTTTAGAGCTGACTTGAGTGAGAATGTGCCAAGAGAGTGTGTGTGGTTGTTTGGTGATTGGGATGATGTGCAAGAGGGCGCCAAAGAGTATGCTCGAATTGAAGACTTCGACGAGTTCGACGACGACATCGCAATGTATGTAATGTTGGACGTAAGATATCGTAGCTTGTACAAATTGTATGGTCGAATGATTGTCTTGGAGGCGCTGCGTAGATGATATCTAACATATCCTTCCTCTATATATGCTGAATATCGTTGGGGCAGGGCTGGGACGTAGCTCGGCATGACGAGGGCCGCCGAGCTATCGCCGTGACGATGCCCCACATCACTGCGCTGAAAGATTTTGTGTAAGACACGCCTTTTATCTTACTGCTTCCATTCTGATCATTCGATTTGTATTAGAGAAAGTTTCTTGAGCGAGCAGGGTTTGATTGGTAGATGGTACGACGGCAAAGTTTCGGAGCGTCGGAGGCACTCGGCGAAAAGATGCTCTGCATTGCCTCAATGTTATCAACACATCGTGACAAAATAAATAAATAACCTCTCTGTACCATAGATTGAGACCCGATGGTCTTTTTTGCTGAGTTATGCTCGATTAAACCCATGGTTATCCTCCTGCTAGATCTTCTGGACCTTGAGAAAAATACGAGGGGGGGACGATGGGGTAACCATTGCCATGGAAGCTCGGGCATTATCTTTCTCAATTGAATGATGCTCATTCGTAACAATACTATCTTGCTGCAACGTCGTCGTTACTCTGATGCCTTTTGAGCTCGCTGCTAGTCCTTCCTGACTGCCCGTGCGCTCGTTCCAGTCCACGTCGTTTCGCGACAATCTAGATCTATTGGTCTTGATCGTGATGGGCTTCAATGCAACTCCGTCTGTGCGATTTCGTTCTATACCCGCTCGGCTTTGATCATGCCGAATGTATCCGTTTGTATCGTATGAGATATGCGTGATGCGAGTGGTGCGATAAAAGGCAGCGAAGGCAGGACCACAGCCAATGCAAATTGCAATGGCGGACTCAATGATAGTCCACATCGCAAGCCATGTCGGACTTGGAGAAGTGTCATTCCCCGCTTTCATTCCTATCTGAATAACACGAATGGTTGCGAATGCGATGCACACGAATCCTGATGCAAACAGCGCAAGGATCGCCAGTTTTTGGCTTCGTGCCATCTGCAAGCCCCAGACTAGGTTGATTGGAAGGGCCATAACTTGATGGTCAGCACATGTTTCGCTAATTTGATAGCTTCGTACCTACTCAGAAAGTCCGATATGACATCAACCGCAAATGAAGTGTATAAGCTGGCAAGCTGGCCCCGTACGCTGCGAGGACCGGAGCATTCACCTTTGCTCAGACTTGCCGCAAAGTCGGGACAGGAAGTCAGGTATGACACTACACATCCGGCAAGAGACTTTCGCTATGTTGGTTGCATACTGAAAGCGCATAAGAGATACTCACAATTAGACAGAAGACAAACAACGCCCACCAAAGTCTCATGTATATCTTGGGTAGACCTTCCAAGAACTTCTTGTACAGCGACAGAAGAGATAGCTTTACCGACCATAAAGATGTCCAGAACAAAGTAGTTGTAACAAACATCATCCGAACGTAGTTGACAACTTCGTCGAGTAGCGTCGGCCATGGCTCTATGAGACCCAGGGTAACACGTCCGATTTTATAAATTTGGGGTACAATGACAAGATAAGAGATTGACATCGCCAGGAAGCAAACGAACGCAAAATATATCAGGTAGTCTTGCATTTCCATCCGCTTCCGCTTCCAGACTTGGATCCCAAGTCGTGCCAAAGAGAACGAGGTGGCCAGGATGACCATGGCATAGGCGACTCGAATGAATTGTGGTTCTGATATGATCTCCCGATAGGCTGACATGGTAACAAGCCTGCCAGTTTATGTAAAGAACGATGAATCGTAGAGCACCAGGGAAGGGAGCGGGCAGAAATGGGCATCCCATCAAACTGATGTTTGCAAGCGCTATGCATTGATCATTATCGGCATCGCCGGTTATAAGTAAAGCAGCAAGCCTATGCAAATCTTCCCGCTACGGCTCTTGCAGCAGGATCCTTCACATCGAGGATGTTGCTGTGCCGCAAGCCGGCCTAGGAGTTGGATGTCACATGCATCGTGCGCATAGCTTCCTCGAGCAATGAAAGTACGTCTCAAGCAGGACGGCCCTAGCAAACTAGGGGCCCTAAATCTTTGAAGAATGACGGTTGAACAAGTCCTTTGTGAGCTGCTGAACCGGTTAATTTGCCATGCTGGGTTGTGCAGCTTCCAAGGTTTGCTGCTAAGTTCGACAACATTGTCGCTTCTGTGGACAATGGCGCACAATTCTCTTTCTTGTCACCACGATCAAAGCTAGGTTTGAATCGATGTGCATTTCAACGCGCGAAGCTGTTGATCCGCGGAGGTGGTGGAAATCACACGTCGCTCGGCTGGACCAGGATAATCGTTGACTCGCCAGACGGGTCGTACGCGCTCGTCTATTAAATGCGTTCCCTAGAATGGAATATCCGAACGCCACAATCAGTTTGAGCCATTGAGACGTCAAGAGTACGCGGGAGCGCAGATCGTCGCCTCGAGCCTGAAGGAATGGTGTTCTAAGTGCTGCTTTTTCAATTCTGTCCGTGCTTTGCCGCGTGGGGTCCAAGGTCGTGACTGATCTCCACACGTGGCACGCTCGTCCATTTTGAATGAGCCGTGGAGACATCGTCCCCGACATCATTTAGCACATATAAAGATCTGGGTGGGCTCATCCATTATTCTCCATCGTTGCGCTTCCAACCCCTATCTTCACTTGGTTCGCCACAGGGGCGCAGGGCTTCACCCGCGCGGATTAATTACGGCGCAGACCTAGGTGGTCGGTGGCGAGTTCTCCTTGCATATACCCGCCCTTGCTCTCGCGTACCGACCTGAGTACTTGATCCTCCAGTCAGCCGTGCGGGACCTTGTAAGAGGAAAGAGCGATTAGCGTTTTATTCCGCAAGCATCCGCGGCGAGCTTCAATCTGCTGCAATTCAACACGAAAAGTTTCAACATCATCCCACGATCGGTCCTTCTGCCCTGCCAATTGCCCTGCCAATTGTATATCCATCTTACCTTGATCATATCAGCTATAAATTCCGAAAGCGGATCCCGTGGAGCGGACCGATCAGTGTCCTTGGCGATACGGGGCGCCATGGAACAATTGTTGGATTTCCGTTCAGGATCCAAACGTATTGTCTAGTGTGGATGCGCTAGGCTTCAAGCATTCAGACTTGCTCTAAGAAGTGCTAAGTGGAGCTCGCTCCTGCGTTGCAATTTCGAAGCGATGGTTCGAGGCTAATATCCTGGTCCTTGAACCGCGGCCTCGGCGCTTTCCTCATTCGGAGCGATCAAAAGGATATACTTGATAGCTGGGTCGACTTTGCTGCCACTTCTTTGGATGCATTCAGCATTTCGCATGTTAATTGAAACAGCATTCGTCCAATTGTGTGTGTTAGCAAATTATTATTGGTCCACATGCGTGCATCTGCTTTCCTCAAGATGAAGTTTATTACTTTTGCAACACTCATCGTATGCGCAACTTCTCAGTCTTTCGAACCGGTTGATTTCAACGTCACTGAGGCTCTGCTTGAGAATGGGGTCAATGTCTCGGCAATTTCTGAACTATCGGACTTGACAACCAGGTCCACTTTAAGTGGCTGTGTGACGGCAGTCAGTGTCTCAACCAACTCGGGGCAAGGTTGAGGCGATACTAATACGGTCTCAGTGCAGCTCCCTCAAGCTTATCTTTGGGGACGATCAATTGGATGCGCAATCGGAATCGACCTATAGTGCCTTCGTCAACGACTATTGGTCAGCTCAGCAACGAGAGATCAACCCTCAATGTGTTTTCAAGCCTGAGAAGCCATTGGACATCTCTACTGCGATTCTGATCTCGCGACTGACTAAGTGTCCCTTCGCAGCAAAGAGTGGTGGACACTCAGCTGTACCCGGTGGGTCAAACATCGCTGGAGGTATCACCATCAGTTTTGAGAAGCTGAGCAAGATCGCCTTGTCTTCTAACAAGAAGACTGTTTCGTTCCAACCCGGCCACACATGGTTCGACATTTACTCAGCTCTCGAAAAGGACGACATCGCCGTCATTGGAGGCCGAGTACGTTTTCAACGCCCCCTCTCCAGCGCGAATTACTCATAATATACCAGGTCGCAAGCGTAGGAGTTGGCGGATTGACCTTAGGCGGAGGTGAGGTTCAATCCTCAATGATCATCAGGTCGCCACTAACATTTATTTTCCAGGTATCTCATATTTCTCGAGCGTTTATGGCCTTGCGTGCGACAATGTAGAGTCATACGAACTAGTGACGGCATCGGGCGTCATTATCACAGTTAGTCAAAACAGCTTCCCGGATCTCTACTGGGCCCTTCGTGGAGGTGGAAACAACTTCGGCATCGTTACACAGTTTAACGTTGCCGCCATCCCGCGGGCTCCGAAAATGTGGGGCGGTATGCGAACGTATCTTTCCACAGAATTTCCAGCCTTGATCGAAGCATACTACAACCTCGGTATGAACGCCAAAAAAGATGGCAAAGCACATCAGATTCTCTCCTTTGGCTGGGGTGGGATCGAAGTCGCTCAAGTCGAATTGGAGTACGCCGACCCCATCGCTAATGCTTCTATATTGGCCGAGTACAACGGCATAACTGGTGCAATTGCCGATCAAACAGCTGTACGCAGCCTCGCTGAACTCACCTCCCTTCTCGATGGTCCCGCAAGTGGTGCTGGGCTGCGCCAAGCCTTCTGGACGTGGTCCGTCAAGCTCGACAAGGAGTTGGCTACCATTACCAAAGACATTTTCTTCGAAGAACTGCCCGCAGTCGTTGATGCTGCAGATATCCTGCCCGCTGTCTCTCTCCAAGTCCTTACAGATCCGATTCTTGAGAAAACCACTACCCGCGGCGGTAACGCACTTGGACTGAATCCCCAGGATGGCCCACTAATGAATGTTCTTGTTGCTCTAAAGTGGAGTGATAGTGCGGATGACGACAGAATCAACAAATTCGCGTCAAGAGTCAAGGAACGTTCAGTTGCTGCTGCTGTTGCCAAGGGAAAGTCGAGCCCATATTTGTACATGAACTACGCTTCACCATGGCAGGACGTGGTTGCTGGGTATGGTCCAGCAAATCAAGCGAGGTTGAAATCGATCTCGAAAAAGTACGATCCTACGGGTGTTTTCGAGAGGCTACAGCCTGGCTACTTCAAGTTAAGCGGCGCACCCAAGGCTACGTTGGCTTGAGTTACATATAGTCACATCTGACACTTGCTTCTTCATTGGAATAAATAACTATCGACTCTTGCATAGGTTTTTGAGACTGATTAATGGTGAATGACAAAGCTTACTATAGATAGGGGTGGCAGCGTTCGAGGTGGCAGGAACGAAAATTGAAAGCAGACATCCACATAGCCCATCCCAGCCCTGTCACCCAAGTTTATATGGAAATTACTTCGAAGGAAGTGCTAATCCTCTTACATTATGAGCCCAGTAGCACGCTCATGTTATTAGCTGGTGAGAGTTTGTTCTTTGAGCTCAGACTCAACTGCGCTCCATGTCACCATCTTCCGCTTCTGTGGCGCCACGGGGATCTGGTCCGACAACATCTGTGGATACTGGTGCAACTGGCTGCGTAGAGTGATGCGTGCGACCAGCACTTGTAGAGCTAGAAGATGGAGGCAGCGGTTCAATTGGCGCTAGTGATGCCGATGGAGGAACACCGAACTGGATGGCAAGTTCATTCAAAGCCAACCGACCTCGCTCCATAGTATGCTCTATGTATGCTTCTTCTCGGTTCATTCGATGAATGTCTTGTGTAAGTCTTGCCCACGACTCACGAGTCTCACGGTTTCGGTGTCGCAGTTCTGCATATTGACTTCTAAGGCGATCGAAGTGTTCAATCGCAGCTTCAAGGCGCGAAATGTTGTCGGAATCGAGCCGGGGAACCCTTATTAGATCTATTGCGTGCAAACGGACGAGTACATGGCGACATTTCGGACATGTTCCTTCACGCCCGTCGGTCGCTAGACCTTGAAGCCAAATGTGTAGGCATTGAGAATGGAATGAGTGATGGCAGGCAATTGTCTCGATGACTTCAGATCGGGAGAATTTAGTGTCAGTACCTTCGAGGAAGACAGTTTCATCTGGTTCAACAGTGTCGGCTTCGTGAGCGTCATGACAGATATCGCACACGCTTTGAGTAGTGATGTAGTGATCCTTTGGCAGAACCTTAATCTCTTCTGTCCAAAATCTTGCTAGATTGCTAGGAGTCGTCATAATGGGGTGTAGTCGTGGTTCTTGGTGTTTGTTGTCGTGTGGTTGGGCTTTGTGGTGGAGATCAGGAAAAGAAGAGAGTGATGGAATTTTATATGATGTGGATGCAGTTTCACAAGATTCTATCAATTCACAGTGTCTAGGTGTCGACTTACATCGTGCACCATCGATGGTTCTGACTGCTGAGTTTCAATATGCTTACACCCCAAGCATAGTGAGCCGCAGAACATGCGAATGGCGGTACGTCGCCACTGACACTCAATCCTAGACCTCGAGTCACGCAAAGTCTGCTGTAAAATATCTTCTTTCGTCAGGCTCTCATCAGCATATGATCAAGGAGTCACAGCTTATTCCAGCATCGCACTACATCACCACTATCAAACGGACATGCTTTCAACTCCACGACCATGACATCCAAATTTTGTATCTCTCAGCACCTTCTTACCTCCAAATTTCCGAGCGTACCGCCTCTTATTCCGTTATCCAGCCATCTCAGCACTTACCCTACGTATACCAACCCGGTATTCACTGATACCGCGCTTGTCGCTCCCGTTGGCCTCTCATCCAAGCCGACATGTCACCACCCCGACTCCCTTATCATTGAGGACTCCATCAAAGTCCACATCGACGCGGGAAAATCTCCTAATAAGTGCTACTTTTTGTATCTTGGTGAAGGAGAACATGGAAGCCTGTGTCGATATCGCTTGACGCCGGAGCACTGGGTTCTGGATCGTGGACCGCGCAGCCATTAGCGTGTGGATGAGGATGGGTATATATTGGCTAGAGCAATTTTTGTATGTCAAGGGATGAAGGTGAGGCGAAAGTGTTCGTGAAGATAAAAGAAAGACTGAGTGGATCTGGTGTGTTAAGGTTGATTAGAGGGTCTCGGTCCATGGTAGCATGAGCGTAGGGTGAGAAACGCATCGCGGATTAATGAATCATGGAGTACTGCTCGCGAGGATTGGTTTGCCGGTACGAATCTTTGGTGGAGTAGTCAGCGTGTGTAGATTGGTGTACCTAGTGTCTCCATTCTCAAACTTGACTTGTTTTTTCCTACTGCAGTCTCTCCTATACCTGCCTCTCTTTCCCCCTTCCTCCGCAGAAAATGACCTCAGAATTCCGCAGACCAAGCACGATGAGCCTCAAATCCCTCCATCTTGCACTTAATCGTCTTAGTATTCTTCTGCCAATCAGCTCGAAGCGGCACCTCCATATAGTTCCCACATTTCAGCGCTCCAGGCCCATTCTCCTCCGACTCATACCGACAATCAGTCTGCCCGTCCAGCTTCAGAGGCCACTTCATGCCCTTTCTCGGGTACGGCACTTCCTCAATACTCTTGCCAGGATGACGCTCGGGAACACGATAAGCAAAGGTCCTGAAGCGGCGATCTCCACATGGGTTCACCGCGATACCTTGAGGGCCTTGGAACGCACTCCAAGCGTAATTGTCGCCGTATTTGATGTACATTAGTTGTATAGACTCCGTCAATTTCACGTAAGAGCCGGGTGGCTTAGTGGTAGGATCGGGACCGTCGTATGCAATGTGAATGTCGAGCATGATTTTGCGGGCCATTTCCGCGTAGCCCTTCTCTTTAGGATGGAACGGGCGGAGCGTCATGCCAGGAAAGAAATTTTGGTACGGCCCAATCATGTTAAGCCAGTACATGGCATCGCCTCCGATAGCAGGTGGTTGATTGCCGGTTTGAAGAGCAGTATTTGCTGCGGCAGTCATGTTGAAGTGAATCTCGCGAGGGTCGTCGGTGAAGCGACCAGTCTCGTACCAGCGCATGAACTCGGCTTCCGTGGGCTCGCGGACTTGGTAATCTTCGCCTTCGTCATTGGCAGTGCCGCTACCCGTGTTCCCCGTTACAATTCCCTCAGGCGACAAATTCCACAGCAGGACTTTGTCTCCAAAGTATTGGTCGTAGATCGAGTGACCAGGTTGGCAGAACTTCCCGCCCTGAATACTCGAGTCGACATCGATAAATTGCGCACGTTCAGGAAACCAACTTCCCTCCACTCCTGCTTTGAGACCCGCGTTGAGGCCGCGGATTAACTCGTTGATTTTCTTCCTCAGCGCCAGGTTTAGTTTCGGTCGCGGTTCCCAGCTTAAGGCGAAGCTCGCGTTGTCGCACCAGTCACCTGCGCCGCCTTGGTCGTAGAAGAACTGGAAATAACCTGGGACGAACAGGCGAAAGTTGGGGTTATTCTTGACCTTTGGGTGTGCGAAAACAGTATTGACGATCCACCGCGCGTCCTGGAAAAGCTGGTCGCGTCCCCAGCCGTAGATTTACCTTGAAGCAAGTTCGATTTCTTTATAGCATAGTCCAGTGGGATCTGGATACTCTGGGCCAAGGTTCGGGTATCCTTGAGGGGCGAAGATATATGCATATGCGATGTTGGCAAAGTTGGCATTGTTACCACCAGCTTGGAGGACGATCATGTCAGTGTTCTCTGGCACATCGTTGAGCTGGATGTGGCCCAGGTGGACCTCCTCGTCGATTTGCCGCCATCGCGTGCCGGAGCAAGCCTGGAACTGGAAAGCCTGGGTACGACCCTCAGGAATCCACCAGGTATCTTTGCTCATCTGGGGCGCGTATGCTTGAGTGATTCGTAGGCAGCTGTCCTTGTTGTCGTCGTAGTCCGTACGGCCGAGTAGTCCATAGGACACACCGCTCTAATGTAGGATTAATGGAGAATTCTCGGAAACGTCTGGAAGTATTGGTAGTCTACTTACTGCCCAAGAGTCCCCGAGACAGGACCACTTGAACGGTTTCGCGTCTAAGGTCGAGATATTTGAGGAATTGTGGGAGACACCGGAGATAGTGGCTGCGATGTGCTGATGCCCATGGAATGGCGTAGCAATCGAAATGGAGCCCAAAGTAACTGCTAGGAGCACAGCCAAGAGCCACAGAGCCATATTGGAAGTAACTGAGTTGATCGCAGAGTATGCAAAATTGTTCACAATGTGCAACACAGCAGTAGTGAGCGGTGCCTTTTATACGCGTAGCCATTTTTATTTTCGCCACCTGATGTGAACCCTGTTGAGGCTGGAGCATGGATTCGGGAAAGCTGGTCGCCAGGATTTAGACAAACGGATCTCATCATGATGAATGATACCTCCACGTAGATATGCCACTGTCCCAGGAATATTGTCTTACGTGATTGTAAGCGGGCATAGTCTCGAGCCTTTTCCTTCGTGGGCTATAGCGGTTCGGCTACCTCTGATATTCTGGGAGAAGGCGCGATCAAAGTAGGGGCCGTGTTTTTCATGTGTGTCCTTGACTTCCACTCCTGGGCAAAACTGCTTTTTTAGAGATGAGGAGCATTGGACTTGTATTTTCGCGAAGATCTCGTTGTGCTTCTCGCTAAACATGCC